>UCOH01011433.1:0-22971 GCA_900474275.1 Synergus japonicus | reverse complement strand
GTCTACCGCTTACTATACGCATGCGCAATCTCGCTTACACCGCTTAATATTTCGCAGGTACCGACGTAACACCGTACACACTCGCTCGCTCACACGCTTCTCTCTCTCAATAACAACGCACTCTCTCAACTTACGAATAGCTCTCGATATCAACGTATTTCACGTACCTCTCAAATACAACCGTTCATCCGTTTACACATTCACACCATAAGCATTGTCACCGCGATTCACACACACACTCACACACTTACACACACACACACTATAAACAAAGTACACTATCACCCTCACACTTAGCTCATAATTAGAATTGTAACTTATAGGAAGAATATATTTTGTACTACTATTTTGTTAATTAAACATCTTTGTTGTTATTTATTCTACCCTTAAAATCAACCCTGGATCGACTGAAGCGTCCGGTAGGGCAAAAAGGGAGGCTTTACCCCCTCCATACAAATAACAACCGTTACAGATAAGAGATAAATCATAAGAATAGATATTCTCACACGATAAAGATATAGATGTAATAAAGATAAAGATAATATATTGATTTCCAATCAAATCAGGCCAAAAAAAAAATCCACAAACTCAAAATAGAATCAATAATAAAAATAGGCACAGATAAAAATATATGAAACATGCTACCTCAAAATAACGATAGAGGGGGTGGTTCTCGAGTCGCGAAGCTCATGAATATAAAATTAACAACAATCAATTAGTATTTTATTTAAAAGAAGGGTTTAAAACAATTCAGAAACAAGAAAAACTGTTTAACAATAAAAAAAGTTACAATAAAAGAATCTTAAGTATTCATATAAAAATAAGGAGTTTTATGATTACATATAAAGGGTCTCAATACTATAAGATGGGTTTTAATTTACACAAAATTATGGGAGAGTCTCTAATGTTACATAAAAATCACATTAAATTATAGAAGGTCTCAAATATTATATAAGAATTACATAAAATTATGGGGAGATCTCAAAAACAAAAAAAAAGGTTCATCAATTATAATAAAGGGGAATCTCAACAACTATAATAAAAAAATTTAGATTAAGATAAAGGTAAGGTCTCAATTATTGCACAAAAAAAAAAGGGAAAAACATTTTTAAATATGGTATAAATCATATGGTATTATTATAGGCATTCGACACTCTAGACTATAAATAATTTAGGCATACATCATAATTACACAAAAAAAATTCACAAGATCAATTTTATAATACATATAAATAAAATATATCAGTGGAATATTAAGTAGTATAATTTAGCCAAGGAGTCTATGTATGGAAAGAGTAAAATTGTAAAAAAAGAAAGATAAAGTTAGAATAAACGATAGAATTCTTGGCTAAACACTCTAAAATTGATTCGTACCTTTAAATTAATCCATAAAATTTCGAAGAGAACCAATAAATAAGAGATAACTTCAAAAGAAAACTTGTTGAGAACTTCGTGCTGTTACGCTGGCGTACAGATCGAAAGAGAGCGAGTAAAGTTCGCACGGAAGCTCGTTAACTTAGAAGGAATTAGGAATTACAAAATTGGGGGAAAGGGCTGATGCGCGTAGACTTAATTTCCGTATATGCTCATGGTCAAGAGAGAGAGATAGTTAATGAGGTCCTCTTCTGATTCGTTCATCCTGTGTCCTTCCTTCTTTTTCATTATTCCTTATCGGGCGTCGTTGAAAGATAGAGAGATCTCAAATTCCTTCGCACGAGAGGGAATGAAATGAGCGAACTTCCCATGCTTTTCAGGTATTAGATAGAAATGAAGGAACCCTTGCTTCAAACTGATGTTAAAATTGGATCCTTCGATGCTCCAGATAACAGAAGAGAAAGAAATAAGTGGCATTAAAAGCCAGAAAAAGTCTATTCATAGACAAATAAGATAATTGATAAGTAAGACAATTAGGCGAGATTACCTATTCTCGATTAGAATTCCAAGGTAATCGCCTCGGTCTATCCTTGCCAGGGATGTGCCTAGATTTAAGGAAGACCAACACCTATCCATCTGTCCATTATTGAAAGAATTGACAGCTCTGTCTTGGACGTTAAGAGGGATGGTGGAGAGAGATATGACGACGTAAAGACCCAAGAAACGGTAGCGCTTATGAAGAACTCTTGAAGGTTGTATGGCGTTGCGGAGAATGAAACTGAGTCAGCTGATGGTGTAGGTGGATGCAGCTTCTATAATTTCTCACTCAAGACCGCAAAGCTCAGAAATGTACATGATAAAAAAAAATAAAATAAAATCAGCCCTAAAGAAAATCTTACAGAATAAAATAAACAAAATTAAAAAAAAAAAGAAAAAAAGTAACAAACTCATAAGAAATTAAAATAAAAATAGAAAAATAGATAGCAAGTAAGAGTGCCGAATTTGCTCTTTGTGAGAGCACAGAAGTTCTCATAAAAAAAAACGTATTAAAATCGAAGTTTTTGTGACGTATAAAATCTACAACGTCACAAAATACACAAAAATGTTGAGACTTCCAAACGTTCTGGTAATAATTCTGACGCGACTCCCTCCGGAAACTATTTTAGAAAGTTATCAGGAACTGTAAAACAATGAAAAGGGATATCAATACTCTTTAAAAAAAAATGTTTATTTCAATTGTAGGGGCCAAGTTTACACGAACCTCCTGAAGCTTGAAGATCGTTCATTTTACATGAAAAAATGGTATAAAAAAGTAATTTTCAATGTTTGCTAATCATAAAAATTGAAATTTTTTAGAATTTATAAATGATTATAAATTTGTTAACATCAGAACTTAAATTATGTAATATTGAAATTCAACACGATTTGACCTAAGGGAGAACGTTTAACAAATTTTAGCGGTAAGAAATTCAAATTCAAACGATAGAAGAACGAAGCCAGTGAGAACCAAAAAAATTTTATTTTTAACATTCATGCGGTTAAAATCAAAATTAATACTACTATTATTACTGATAATAGTGAAAGTATACCTGATGATAATGAAACAAGCATCCGTGGAGGACAACTTGAGGAAATTCTTGTCTCAAGGCTCCCTGCAGTGCTCTTTCATAGTCAGTCATGGCTTCGTTGATTAAAAATCCTGGGGCTAATCGCTTCAGCTTTCTAAAAATGGCAGCATAAGCTCTCATAGTTTTTCGATCCATTAGTGCCCAAGCAAAGGGGAGTGCCTGAATAAGAAAGCAGTAATATCAAATAGATAAAAATTTCATTATACATTTTATTACCATGCTCATAATATGCTGTCAAGTTTTATCAACTTTTGTACTCATTCAATGAGCACTTTGCTTCCTGTAAGCAAATTTTATTTGCTTCCTCATAGAGGAAGCATTAAGTATTTTTTACATCAGCATTAAATTTTGATTATTTGAGAAGTTATATTTAAAAAAAATCATTTTCGAAAATTACAATAAATATTAATAATTAATAATAATAATTAATATTAATAATTCTTATTTCTCAATTAAATGCATTCATCATACAGATCAATCGATTCGTCTCGACATACAGAATATTTATTTTCCTTACGTCAACTCAAAATTTTGATTATTTTAAAACATAGAGTGAAAAAATAACTTTCAAAATTATAAATGAACATAACTTCCTTATTTTTTAATGAAATGCATTAATCATATAGGTTAATCGATTCGTCTCGATGAAAGGAATCTTCATTTCCCTTACACCAACTTTAAATTTTCAATATTTGAGGAGTTATAGTGGAAAAATGAATTTTACTAAAATTATAAAAGTACATAAAGCTTTTAAAATTAAATATTTTGTGAAACCCTTGTAAGAAATTCAACTAGGTATATAGTGGAATAACTATGCAAAATTTCATCAATTTATCTCTACGCGTTTTCAAGAAATTGCTCGATCGTGACACACATACATACATACATGCATACACACACATACATACATCCGGACATCTTTTCAGATCATCATATTAGATATATAGCTTCCTCTTTGAGGAAGCAAAATTATTAATAGTAATTTACTTTATATTTATAATATGGTTACTGTCAAATCAGAAGAAGCATAATAAAACATGAAATGTTAATTTAAGTGAGACATTGGTCAAGCTTTTGATAATCATGTATAAAATAAAAAATATTTCATACACAAATAGCCGACAACGTAACACATTTCACGGATTTCTACCAACTAAAATAAATTGTGATATAGTATATACAAGAATAAACTTACATGATCGTATCTAATAGCCATTAACGTCAAAAATCGATACCCACCAATAGAGGCAGGTACAATTTTGAATGTGGCATCGAGAAATACGAAGCCAGTGACACAGATTTCTCGTGCAAAATCGAGATCTATATAAATTACTGATGTCGACAAATCTTGCGCATCAGTCACTTCATAAACATTAAGTATGCCTCTCGTAGTGTTTCATATGCTGCCAATCTTTCGAGTTTAAAATTGTAACATATGATGTTAAAGATTCAGCTATTGGAGGAGAATTCTTCTTACGCCACCTATACATAGTATTTTCAGTCCTAGAAAACGTTAAGTTTTTAGCGGCCTTAGGATGTCTGCAATACGAAAAAACAATAATTAATGAGGTGATAAATAGCAATGACAAGTTATTAATTTGCAAAGTGTCTAACTCCATTTTTGTAAATTTTTCAGGAGCTAAAAAACGTTTTATTAATACATTGGAGCGCCACAGTTAGACAATTTTCAAAACAACTTTTCGAACTGGAAAATTTGAATTACACGCATACCAAGTTTATAACATATAGAGAATGATATTTCTCAACAGAATATACAAAAAAAACGATTTTCGAAAAAAGTGGAGTTAGACACTTTGCTAATTAGAACGTCGATATTTAGATTATGTTTTTAAAGTTTCGAAGGCGAAAGGTGTCTACAGTGTTTCGAGTTTCCTTCTATCAACTCCTATATAAAAAAAATATTCAAGCTAAGATCCTAAAATTTTGAATTCGTCCAGCAAAGAGAGTACAGCTGAAAAAAATTGTAATCTTTGGTTTAAATCTGCTTATTTAAATTACATATTTAAAAAAAAGGATCAAGAGTTAGAGATGGCTTAATTAAAGCTCTTGACTTCACAAAATTGACGTAAATAGTACAATTGACTACGTTTAATTTTTCTTTTGTTGGCATTAGTGGCTTATTAATAAAAATAACCGTTTAGTTAATTTAAAATATTGTTAAAAATGTTGAAATTAAACGTTTTTATTTTATTCCATTCTTAATGAAACAAAACATAAGAACAAAAATAAGTAAACTCTAATTTTAATTCAATCTTTCACCACGAAACCCTAAATTATATTTATTAAATTAATTCTTTTAGTATGTCTTACAAAGGGCGAACTGCATCGTAAATCCTCCTGTGATGTAACACGACGACATAGCTCTTGCTTAAATCATCTTTCCTGAAGCACTCTAGAGTTGGGTGGATGAGTGTGAGGTTTCGTCAATTTGAAAACTCCGTTTTTCAAAACTCCACGACCAGGACATCTACCATTTTTAAAACTGATGCAAAAGTAGTACCTGTATTAGTTGAAAAAAAAATAGAATGACTAAAAAAAACTAGTTTTGATGTTTTTATGTACAATCAATTTTTTTTAACAAAAGTACACGGAAAAAATTACTTATCGAAAATTTTTCTTAACTCTTATCGACTTTAGGATACGTCAAAAGTTTTAAAACATTTCATAACCTTTTTCTAAAATCTGAAGTACTTTTTGTGAAAAATCCTAAAATTTCGACAACTATTTCATGATTTTTCACGAAATGTATTTCAGGTTTTAGAAAAAAGTTATGAAATATTTTAAAACTTTTCACGTATTCTAAAGTTGATAACAGTCAAGTAAAGTTTCGATAAAAAATTTGTTCTGTGTACGAATGTTGAATTATAGTCAAAAAATAATTTTCATTTTTTTGAATCAAAAGAATAAAATAAAAAATATCTGAATCAAATAAATTTTATTTGATTAAAAGATATTTTTTCTTTGGCTCTGAGGCAAATATACGATTATTTTAATCGATAAACAATATCACTTGTTCAAAAAAAGCAAACTTTTTATTATCTCTACTAATTGATTCTTAATTTAATAGTAATAATAATAAGATAGTATATTACATGTCTAGGCCAGTAAAATAAGAAATGTCTCAGAAAAAACGTAATTATCGACCGAGGCGAAGCCGAGGTTGACAAAAATGTGATCTGAGCCTTTCTTATTTTACTTGCCAAGGTATGTATACTATTTTTCTGCTCGACGATGCCAGAAAATATTATTATTTTTGAAAAAAAATGTATAAGAAAAATTATTGTAATCACTTACGTTACTGACTCTTTACGGCTGTGAATGATGTATCGGAAATCGTCCCAGATATGGTCATTGAAGACACGGAAGTTCGCGATATTGTTGGCCATGTCCATTAGAATTGTTTTTCACATAAAATACAGCGTACTTCAAATCACATACATATATACTTTTTTCTTGTACTTATAACGCTGCCAAAACAGTAACCGGCTTGGAGGCTTCGACAAGAATGCTCTCCTTCCTGTCGCTCTAGTAGAAGAACAGCGCGATGTTGCCATGTTCACTTGTGAGTCTTATCAAGTACGCCTACCGGCTCAAGGGGAATAGGCAGCGTCGCTTTTTTGTTGTTGCCTTTATGTTTTGAACGTTATCGCGCATTATAAAATCGGTTTGTTAAGTGAAAGTTTCTAAAGGTGAAAAGTTTGTTTAAAAATGGATGAATAAATTGCAGAAGCCCTCGTTGGCCATCAACAGAGCAACAGAGGTCCACTGCAAAATAATTTGATATATGACGATTATACATATATCGTAAATACACGAAGAAACGAATTGACGTAAGTAACTCTCATTCAAAGAAAGTATATAAATATTATATATAATATAATTATTATTAATAGAAGATTTTCAGGATTATTGCTTGTGACCACTTTCTTACATATGTGCACAGATTTAAATGGATGTAACTTCTTGTTCGCGAGAACAAAAAAAGTAGCCCTTGCCTTCCATCGCCGAGAAAAGCGGATTGTATTGTTTAACATTTTAGAAGATTAACAATGGGACAGCGATCCTAGATATTAAACCATAGAATCTGGACGTTTAATCATATAATCTGTATGTTAAGTTTAAAAATCCTGGGTTATAAAACGCAAAATCCTCTTTCACTCTCATAACCTTCTGCTTTACACCGATGTTTTCCGCCGACATGGGAATATACCTTTAATCGCTGTCCCAAATTGTATATGATCCATTTTTATCAGTGCATTATATTACTTTCCGTTTGCAAGCAATAATTTTCTTGTTGAAACAATCATCAAGGGTTTTACATTTTTTTTTATTTGTGAGAATAATTTTCTTAAAATTATGTTTAGCAATTTTGATAAAAAATTAAACCTTTAGCCCTTTTTTCGCTTAATGAAAAAACGTGAACATCCTTTCGTAAATTCTTGTTAACATTTTTTTATTTCTAAAAGAAATACTTAATAACTTTAAACATTTTATACATTTTTTTTCAAACTGTTTCATAATATTAATTAATACACTTTAAATGATTTACATTTCTTTTTATGATATATATCGGAACCTATAAATTTTAAAGAGTCTGGGTCCAGGTCCGGATCTGGGTTTTTAAAATTTTAAAGGGTTGGGGTCTAAAGTAGGATCTTTTAAACGTAAAGGTTTTAAGTCCACACAGGACCCTTTAAAATCAGGTTAGGCTCAGGTTTCAAATCCAACTTATAAATAATTTGTAAGAACCTATTCCAAATTAAAAAATGAAGTATTCACAATCCCTGTCATTTTATAAAAGGTACAGATAGTACAGAATACAGTTAATAAAAATTGTTTTTTAATTGTTGATTTTAAATAATTTTCAATAAATTAAATTTATTTAATTATTTAATTAATTCTTAATACTGTATTGTTTTATTACGCATTTTAATTAAAAAATTATTAAGGATGTTCTTCTCTATTATTCTAAACTTTGGGAGTTTTTCAAAATATTTTAGAAAATCTAGGAAAATAACGAATTTATGTATTAGTGTACTGCTTTATTGTTTACTAAAACTATGATAAATATATTGTATGAAATGCACGTAATAATATATTTTTTTTAATTTTAACAAACTTTGACACTTAATACAATATTGTTTTTTGTACATTCTTCAATCAAAAAAATAACTGAATTATGACTGATAGTGTTTACGTTGTCACAGGTACCTCATTTGCAGACTGCAAAAGAGCAGACACTGCCCTAGAAGAGGTGTGATTAGAAGAGATGGGATATTCCGTCTGACTGTGGAACATACCCATGCTCCAAACATGAAGGAAGAAGGTGAACGGTCTTTTAGGCGTGAACTTTACCATTGTGTAACCTCTCAGCCAACAAAGAATCGAGAAGTCTTCGAAACCATTCGCCCTTTGTAAGCTCATACTACTATTAAATAATAGTATATTAACAATATTATTATGATATTTTCGCGAAATGAAAAAATCGATTTTTAGTTTTCTATGCCAATAGATAGTTTTTAAATTACTCCATTATTTGCAAAAATATGACCTGCAAGCTATCATATCGAATAAAAGACAAAATCGAGACTCAAGTGTTTATTGAATGATAGATAAAATTGAGACTCCTGTACGCAAACATAGGCATGAAGGTGCACTTTTGGAGACCAAACGAAAGGCTTACGAAAACTTTAATATTTCACTATTCAAAACAAGCTGTGAAGTTATATCAACCGTTGAAACTGGATTTTGTCACCACTACAATATAGATTCCCCCCAATACACAAGGAAGAAGTCACGCGACTTGTCGATGAATTATTACAAAATGGAATAGTGAAACCCTCCCAATCCTCATATAACACTCCAGTGTGGATAGTTCCAAAGAAATTGGACTCAAAAGGAAATAAAAAATGGAGAATGGTGTTGGACTTCAGGAAGTTAAACGAAAAGACCATAGGCGATTCCTATCCTCTCCCAAATATAACAGAAATTCTAGATCAATTAGGAGGAGCACAGTATTTTTCTGTATTTGATTTGGCTTCAGGATTTCACCAAATCGAGATGAACCCACAGGACTCACATAAAACAGCCTTTTCTACTCCTTATTTAAAAAATGCCCCAGCAACCTTCCAACGATTAATGGACTTAGTCCTCAGCGGATTACAGGGAACCGAGTTATTTGTCTACCTAGATGACATAGTCATCAATGCTAATACCCTAGAAGAACACGAAGAAAAATTTTATAAATTAGTGAATCGCTTAAATGTCGCAAACTTAAAATTGCAACCAGATAAGTGTGAATTCCTACGGCCAGAAGTAAGCTATCTAGGACATATAATAGATAAAGACGGAGTGCGTCCAGATCCGAAGAAACTTATAGCGGTCAAAAACTTTCCAGTCCCCAAAAATGTCAAAAATATTAAACAATTCCTAGGATTAGCAGGATACTACAGAAGATTTATAGAAGGGTTTTCAAAAATCACTAACTAAATTATTAAAGAAGAACACCCCTTTTCTGTGGACACAAATTCAGCAAGAAGCATTCGAAAAGCTGAAAAATAAACTATGCGAAGAACCAGTATTACAAAAACCCGATTTCTCAAAACCATTTATTCTTACCACAGATGCCTCCGGATATGCAATAGGAGGAATCTTATCACAAGGTATAATAGGGAAAGACCGACCAATAACTTATACGTCCAGAACTTTAAATAATAACGAAAAGAAATATGACATTTACGAAAAGGAGGCACTGGCCATTATTTGTTGCGTACAACATTTTCGTCCTTATTCATACGGCCGAAAGTTCACATTGGTTACAGATCATAAACCCCTAGTTTGGTTCCAAAATTCAAAAGATCCATGCTCTAGAGTAACGAGATGGAAGTTAAAACTGTCAGAATATGATTTTGATGTAATATATAAGGCATGGAAAACGAATGTAAATGCAGATGCATTATCCAGGAACCCCATTGAAGATGAAGACTTGACAAATATAGTAAGTATCATTACACCCCACTACAAGGAAAATGATACTAAAGAAATAAAAAACGAGATAGAAAATAAATTAATGAATCTTGGAAATATAATTAATAACTGAAAAATTAAACGAAGTAATGCATATTTTCTCTAAAGAAGACAAAGGTGCCCAAAATCCAAACTTAACATGGAATACTATGATAACACGTGGACAAATGAAGAAACTAATTAATATAAAAGAAAAGGAAAACTTAAAAGAAAGTAAAATTAATAAAAATCAAGAAATTTCGAAACCAAAAAAATGTGATAGACCAAGGAAGGTTAGTACCAAGGTAAAAATGTCTCCTCTAATGAAGAAAAAACGACGAAGACCAAAGAAAATAATTAAATCGGATTCAGAAGAAGAAATCGTTTCCGATCCAGAATACATTCCCAGGGAGGAATCTAAGAAAACTAAATGTTATAAAAGGAAAAATAAAGAATATAATAAGAAATCTATAAAGTCAGATGAAGAAAATAAGGAATCAGAAACCGAAGAAGAAATCGTTTCCGATCCAGTATATATTCCAAGTGATGAAACTAAGAAAACTAGAAATTTCCAAAAGAAAAATAAAGTATGTAATAAAAATCGTAGATATTCAGATACGGAATCAGATCATCAAGGGGAGATCATAGAAAAACGTAAGAAGAAATGCTTTAAGAATAAAAACTTAGAATATAAAGAAAATGAACCAAATTTTTTTGAAAGCGCCTCAGAAGGAAAATCAACAAACGAAGAAGACAATTTCGTTAAGGAAGAAGAAAAAACCTTACCCCCGCCAGAACCTCCGCCTACACAAAATGTATCAGCCGGATTGAAACTTTTAAAATCGAATATTATAATATGTCGCGACCAGTTGTCAATGAGAAAAGACAGTTATGCATATTTTCTCTCTCCTGAAGGAAATTCACTCGATAACGGATCAAGATCCCTGGCAAAACGGGAAAAACTACCCAAATTCCCAAACCTTGAAAAGGGATTAGTTAAATATATTAAAAAGGGACAACAATATCATATAGTTCTTCCCATAGAAGGTTAAAATTTAAATAAAACTTTAGAAAATATTAAAGAATCAATATCTTCTTTACACTCATTAACAAATAAACTACAATTAAAATCAGTCAGTATTGCCAAGACCGCCCAAATCAATCATATACTTTGGGATCAAATCTTAGATATATTAAACAAAACCTTCATTAAGTCAAATACAAAAGTAATAATATGTATGGGGATTACAAAATATCCTACTAAAGAACATCGGAATGAATTAATAGAAGAAGCTCACTCATCAGCCATAGGAGGGCACAAAGGAGTAACGAAGACTTATAATAAGATTCTTCAAAATTTTTTCTGGGAGAACATGAAAATCGACATACAGAAATATATACAAACGTGCCTACAATGCCAACTTAAAAAACTCGTTCGAGTAAAAACGAGAAATCCCATGGTCATAACAGACACCCCGGGAACGGCCTTCGAAAAAATTGCGATGGACATCGTTGGGCCTCTCCCAAAAACCCAGCTAGGCAATGAATATATTCTTACTATCCAAGATAACCTCACTAAATATTCTCTAGCTATTGCTCTTCCGAACCATAAAGCAAGTACAATAGCAGACTCATTCGTGAAAAAGTTTATCTGCATATTCGGATCAACAAAAGCAGTTTTAACCGATCAAGGCACTGATTTCTTGAGTAATCTAATGAAAAGACTAGCAAAAAGATTCCGAATCAAGCAATTTAAAACTACAGCCTTCCACCCCCAATCAAATGGATCTCTCGAAAGATCACACCACGTGTTAGCCGAATACCTAAAGCAATTTGTAGATAAGGATTCTGAATGGGATGATTGGTTGGAGCTCGCTACCTTTTCATACAATACAAGTGTACATGAAATAACTAAATGTACACCTTACGAGTTAGTATTCGGAAAACTAGCGCGTTTACCCTCAAGCGAGCCTCCATCAAAACACGTCAAACTTGAAACCTATGACCACTATTTAACAAACCTAATAACCCGATTCCATAAAATGCAAGCTACAGCTAAAATAAACTTAATCTCAGCTAAGAAAAAATCTAAAAAATATTACGACAAGAAATCAAACCCACAAAATTTTAAAGTCGGAGATTATGTATTTTTATTAGAAGGAGGAAAAATAAAGAAATTATCCAATCAGTATACAGGACCAAATGAAATCTTAGAGATATTAGGAAAAGGAAATATAAAAATAAACATTAAAAACAAACCAAAAGTAGTCCATATTAATAGACTAAAAATCTCCAAAATTAAACGGAATAAAATACCCTCGTTTACAGATAAAAAAACAATCTATAACTTATTCCAATAAAGCACGAAATCGTTACCCAATACAAATGCATGAATTTGAAATAGATCTAATTTTACTTTTAAGAAAAATATTAATTTAAACTAATACAATTTCCTCTGTTTCAGGAAATAAGCATCAAATGAGAAGTACTAATTAATACCATTACGTTTTTTCCCCTTCTTTTGTGTTATTTTGAATCCGGTCTCGAATCAAAGATTGTTGCCACTTAATATGCAGCTCCTTTTGCTATAACTAAAATCACGGAATTATCTTCTTGAGGCAATCCTTTAAAAAAACATAATACCAATTTCTTTGTTGTGTTCTTTCATTTGAGGATCATATTGCGATCTATATTCAAAAGACCTTTGTAATTTATAACTAACTAAACCACAGTTATCCCTAGCACAACAATCCTCATTTTTATTTCTATTACGGTATTTAATCACCTTAAACTCATAAATTCTTTCATCAATAAACAAGAATGTAAATCAATTCCTTTCGCATTTCTCACGCGACCAAATATAAAATAGATTCAGGACTGCAAATTATTTGCCAGCCTTTATAAAATAAATTGTTTCTCTCAAGGTACTAAAATGTAATTAAAAATGTATTTCAGCCACATGGGAGAACCAATTTCACAATATTCTTTCCCATCAATTCATAAAAATTATTGTAATCCAAATTTTTCATTCTGTATTTTCATGTTATTTCAAATACAAATCACTATTACATTCATTTTATTATCCAGAATTCATAGCTATTGTAAAACAATCCTGTTATTATGAATTCAAATTTCATATTCATAATTATTGTAAACGCCATTTCAAATCCAAATTACTATCTTGAATTCATAGCTATTGTAAAACACTCTTGTTATTATGAATTCAAATTTCTCATCACATTTCCATGTTATTTTAAAGTTATAAAAATATTATACTTTCATATTATTTCAAATTAATAATTATATTAAAACTATTCCTACTAGTTTGAATTCAAAATTATCATTATATTATAAAACAATTATTATTATTTTTACACTCATCTTGATTTCCTAACTACAATAAAGTATTCCTGTTATTTTGAATTCAAGCTACTCATCTCCTAGTTTTATTCTTAAAATTATGTTAATTTCATGAAATACGAAATTTTTGTTATTCATAAAACTCATATATTGTAATCTCAAACTCAAAATTATGCTCAAATAACCATTCCACGAAAATTCAAACGTAATGTTATTTACGAAATTCATTATGTATTGTAATATCAAATCCAAAATCACTCTCAAAACTTTTGTTATTTATCGTGCAATCACAAAATCAAAAGATAAGGTTAACAAATCCATTCTCCGAATGCACAGAAATCATGAGGTATATTCATAAATCCATTTCTGTTTTCAACTTCAGATCGCAAAATTTATTTAATTCTGTAAAATTACTTAGTATGATTAAACCCTTCCATTGCATCGTACTCAAAACCATATGTTCAAGGTATTCCATATTATATACTTCAAATATACGCTACGAATCACTAGGAGGGGAGGCGTCATGGATCCATGACCCACGACCAATACACTCATAGACTTGTAGTCTAGAGTTCACAAATACTCGACCAAAACATCCTCAGCATTTGGTGAAAGGGACACCACCAAACCAAGAAGACGCAATAGCAAGAGTCACAGATCCATGACTAATTAACTCGTGCACTCAGTAACCTTTTCACTCGATTGAGGAATAACTTTACTGTTAACATCCCGGCCGCTGGCTGTCAATTAGTGGACATCCGGACAAAAAACGAATACACGCAACGAATACCATCAACCGTGTAACTCGTCAGTTACCATAATACCACCAACCGTGTAACTCGTCAGTTACAATAAGACCAGGAACCGCGTACTCCCGAAGTTAACATTTCATTAGATCTGCCTCTGAAGTTGAAACTCTCCCTCGAAATACCTCTTTTTGTAAACACTTAATCTCAACAATTATAATTTAATATTATTTCCGTTTTGTTGTAACAATTTATAACCAATGTTAGCCATTCTCAATACATTCGTAATCATTTCGTTAGTTTTGCAACATTAATAACAAATTATTTGAGCATTTGTTAATAGTGAATCTTTTCTTCTTAATAAACATTTATCTGCGACAAATGTCTAAATAATTTAGCTGTTTGAAATCATTGTTTATCATATGAGCATTTGTTTATAGCGAATCTTTCCTTTTTAAATAAACATTTATCTCCGACAAATGTCTAAATAATTTATATGTTCGGAATCCTTGCTTGAGGATTTGTTTATAACAAATCTCTTTTAATTAATATTTTACCTTCGACATATACCAAATTAAATTATAATAAATATCTATTTTCATTCAATAATTATAATCATTGTCTATTTGTTGTAACAAATATCTTTTAATATCTAAATAAACTCATATCAAGGTCAAACCCTGTGTTGTAACATTTCTTAGCTAACCTGTTGGCTATCCTCATCCCGAATTAGCCTTCTCACGACGGTTAATCAAAACGAGGAAATTAGGGAAGATAAGAAGGAGTTATTTTGATTTTCCTTTAAATAAACATCTTAGACGTTACACTTTTGTTTAGGTAAAAGCTTTCAGTAAATTAGGAAAGCTTAGATCCTTACAACTGATCGTGGATTCTATTTTCAATCAATTGTTAACGTGTGAAGCTGATGAAAAATTTACTTTTGCGGGTCGATCAAATAAAAAACATAGTTTCGAGATCCTTCATTTATGCTCAGTGGTATACAGTAAGTCCTAATATTTACTCACGGACTTTCTAAAAACTAATAAATAAAACTGGATCCATTTCTTGTTAATTCCAATAGTTTATTAACATATTTTCTAACACCAATTTGATATTTTATACACTACACTAGTTATTAAACCAGCTTCAACGAAGGCATCAATCGATGAATGTGTCAAAGATTGGCTCATACAGTGCAAAAAGAAAAAAACACATGAACAGTGAGTATAGTCTTATTGTTAAACGTTTTATCATTTTATTATTTATTTGGTTAATTATTTATATATATTATTTTATTATATTAAACATTTTACATATTATTTCAGACAAAAAAAAGAAAAAAATCTGCCTGCTTACGCGGGCACATTCTCATACACACGTTGCGCTTCGCGACGCTTGCGCTCTTCGGGACGCTTGCGAGCGTCGCGACGTTTGCACCTATTTGTTTTTAAATTACTACAAAATGGAATGAAATGCAAACGAAAGCTAATTTACTTAAGGTTCTATCGACCTTAAGGAGCACATTCTCATCCGGGCACTCGCGCTTCGCGCTCGATATTTCATTTAAACCTCGCGCTTCGCGCTCGGCTTTGTTTAACAATATTTTTCATGACTAAAACGAAAACTACTCATCCTGTTGAAAAATGGTTCAAGGGGAACTTGTAGATCTTTTTCAGGCCAATAATTATGTTTCTTATCATTTTCTCTGTATCTCGCGTTATTTGACTCAAAATTTGAATTTTAGATTTTTTAAGGAAATTCAAAAAGTTATTATGCCTATCCTATAGAGTGTTCAAAAGGAAACATTTTTCATCTTTAGACTTTTTTTCATATCATGCATTGTTTGGCTTCTAATTCAAGTTTTATTTCATTTTTTTGGATTTTCAAAATATTATAAGTCTTTCAATTTTGTTTATCCAAAAAAGTCATTAAGAAAAATTATTCGTCTTTTTGACTACTATGAAGATCTGTGATTAGAATTTTTAAATTAAAAAAAAAGTGGTTTCAAAAATTTTCAAAATGCTCCAACTTTTTAAATTTTTATCCAAAATGGCTGTCTAACGAACTTGACCTTCATTTTGGGACACTAAAAGAGTATACCAGTGGACAATCCAATCGGTCGATTCTTTCGAAAGTTATCGTGCTAACAAACTACAATCTACAGACAGACAGACAGACAGACACATTCGTAAAAACATGCTTTTCGGATTCAGGGGGTCCCAAAACGTGGACATTTGATGAAAACTGAGGGGGTCAAATTTTACACAAATCTAATACATTCTCTCTGATGAGAATGTAAAAATGCAGAAAAAGAATGCGAGATGCAGCTAGAGTTAGAGGAGAATTTAGAAGAAGACAAATAGAGTGTAGAGGAGAATCGGTGAAAGAAAAGAAAAGAACACCTAACAAATATAATTTCTAATCGTTTAAAAAAAATGTTAAAATGCTGTTTTAAGTTAATGCAAAAATGCATGTCATTTTTTTCGTTTTTATTAAAAGATTATTTAAAAATAATGTTCAATTTGATTAATTTCTACATAACTTTTAATTTAAAAAATTATATAAGTAATATTAAATTTTTTTAACATGTAAAAACAGTTTTCGGAAATTGTCCGCCTAATATTCCCTGAACCTCTTCCTTGGGAATGTTCCCTTTAGGCGGACATTTACCTACTTCTGGGAAGCTTCCTGTAAAATTTTTCGGAATGCTCCGAACTTTCCACTGGAATATTCCATGAATGTTTATGGGAACTTTTGTGCTATACGGGCCATACAGCCATATTGTCTACACCAATCAGATACTTAGGTACATAAGAAACGCCCATTGGTGTAGCCACACAAATTTTAAAGTTCGTTTATGCAATGCTCTTAAGCTTCAAGTTTTGGACATTTATGCACTTTTTCCACTAGGTTAGGGAAATTTTCAGGTACTTCACAAAAATTCTAAATTCAAATTTTTCGAGAATAAATATAATTGCAACGGAGCCTTAAACTTCTAAAATTCACACATTTACCCCAGGCTAGGGGAAAATTGTAGGGTCTAGGGAAAATTCTAAGGCCGGATTCGGATTCAGCAGCTCAAATTCCATAAAGGTAGCTTTGTCACATGTAAAGTTTAGACCATTTTTTTGTGGGCCTGTGTAATCCATAGAATAAAAATATCCGCTACAGACGCATATTAGCCACTCATTTATAAACTTGCGATAACTCGCAATACGAAACGAGAATTATCGAATAGAGATTCCTTATATATGATGGATCTTAGCTAGATGCAGAAATTTCCATAGAAAATCAACTTTTATGGGAATGAAATCGCCTTTGTTCTTGAAGTAATCTCTAAATAGTTTAGAGTATAATATCTTTATGTATGTGGGTGTGCTGAATACGAATCTACTGAGACTGGAAATAGATCAGAGAATGTTATTTTTATTTTTCTTGGATTTCGAATACGAATATAATATTAGTTTTGTCGAAGCATATCAGACACGGTAGACTTTACCGCTGTTTGCCATTTGATGTGAACTTAACAATTTTTAGCGGATGAGAAATGATGCTGGGGAGACTTGACACGGTTAAGAGATGCCGCGGTTGCGACATGCCGCAGATGGAACATGTTGCAGTTTTGACATGCTGCACTGCCTATCTGATTTGAAATAGATTTTATCTTGTATTTTTCATTAGCATTTTAAAAAATTTTATTATTTATTTTTTTAAAAAAGTATTTGACCACATTGCGACACATTATAGTTAATGATTATCAACAAGTTTTTGGCCCCCACTATCCTAAAACGTATATTTGGAAATAGAAAACCTGTCAATCCATTTCGGAGATTTGAATAGATTTGTTGATATTTTTTGTCTGACAGCTACTCATTAAAATTTAAAATTAGGTACATAAACAGAGATATCATTTTATTAACAAAGATAAAAGATACAAGACAATGACATTTACAGAATATATAATCGATCCTAAAATAAACTGAATCAGCGTTTTGAGAACATGCCTTTGATAACAATTTGCGTTGCATAACCATGAGAAACTCATTTCAGATAGGTGCAATTAGAGCACATTGCACGTGTTGTCTCAGATAATAATTCTCCAATCTCTGCCAGAATCAGCAAAGAAATCAACATTTCACTGGAATGCACATTGTTCGATACATTATGAGTATTCTTTTTATTTTTCTATTTGTGAAATGCATGTTGGTCATCCAAAGTCAACAAATAAGATCGAAAACTGAATTAAAATTTATTTTTCTTATAAAATATGCATATATTTTTTAATTACCATTTAACTCTATGATTATCAAATTCATAATTTCGACGTGTGACTCAAATATCTGATTACACCTTTTAGCTATTATTTTTATGTCAGAAGCTTAGAGACATTAGGGTGAATCAAAAAAACCTGTTTTTTGAAATTTATAACCGATGAATCGAAATCTTCAAAAGCATTGAAAATAAAAATTTTTCTCGTTTCAGGAAAATCAATTAAGATTTAGGAGTTTATCAAAGCGACTGTATATTTTCACCAAATCGCGAACCTGCACGAAAAAAAATAATAACGAGCGCTTCATTAATAAAAGCACATCACAACTTAATATTTAATAAATCCAGGGATACTAATATTTAAAATAAGTGAATGTTTGTGCAGAACAGCAATATCTTTTGTATGGCTATATTCAGGCAGTTTCTTTATACATAATTTATATATAATACATCTTTATTTTAAACATTTGGATTACTACCATAAATATTTATACATATACATAAGATTCAGCAATATGAATGTATTATATGTATAAAACAGACGTTTGTGATCATGTACATATACATTGCTATTCTGCAGATATAAATTAATAATTTAAAGAAATTTTTTTCCTTGTCAGAGACATCTCCGTATAAACGATATTGTTTATTTTCCACAAATATCAAGTTGAATGTCTGAAATTTTACACGTAGAATCGTTGAACACGATAGAATCTAGTATTGTAACATTCAAATCAAAATTTTTTTAAATTCTCGCTGTCAATAGATTGCTGTAAAAAATGATTTTAATCAAAACTGTGATCTTTTCACTACAGGCATACAAAATAATAGATTGCGATTCCAAAAAAACCACTTATATATCATTGTAGTATTAGCCAAAAGTAGTCGAAATCCAAAATTTTGAAATTTTCTGTATGTATTTGTGTATGTATTTATCTGTATATATGTTTTTAAACAAAAATTTGAACGTAAGAATCGTAAAAATCGCCGTTTACGAGAAAAATGTTAATCATGATCTAACATTCGATTTTCATAGCTAATAACTTTTGTAAAAAAAAGAAATTTTGAAACTAAAATCTGGAGGATTCTTTATATAAAAAAAATAATTTTACTCCGAAAAAAACGACTTTTAATTTAAGGTGGCCTACTTCGAATAATTTGATATAAACAAAAAATTCAAACTCAAATAAAAAGAAACTGTTAAGCATAAAATTTCAATATAAAAATGATTGTACAAAAATTAGACGTGCTGAAATGATTTACCAAATCAAGGAAATTGATTTGAGAGTATATAATTTTGATAGAATCATTTTTATGTCAAAATTAAATGCTCATTTTTACACGCGTACTCTATTGTATGGTGTTGAACGATACTACGTAAAAAATTTCAGACATTTAATTTGATATTTGTGGAAAATAAGGAATATTGTTTACGGAGATGCATCTCAGGTTTGCGATTTAGTGAAAAAAAACAATCTCTTTAAGCAACTCCTAGAACATAATTGATTTATCTTAAATTTGGAGACAAATTTCTATTTCCGCTGCTTTCGAAGATTTCGATACATTGCATATAAATTTCCAGACAGTTTTTTTTTATTCAACCTGAGGGATATGTGTTAATTACCATAAAAGTAAATTTAGTTTCCTCATTTTGATGCTCGCAATAATGAATATAATTTTTTATAAAATTACGTCATTTACCTGTGTTTTGTACAAACTAAAGTAAATGGCCTAGTTTTAGAAAAAATATTTTCTATCACGAGTGTAAAGTTGGGGAAACTACATTGCTCTTATGCTAAAGTATCATATGCCCTTAACATAGAATCTTAATATTCTAGAACGAGTTTCTCCTTTTTCAAGAAGTCTTTGTACGCATCGTAGACAAAAGTCAGGTAAATTCGAACGTAATTATATTTTTAATATTTTAATATGTCAGCTACGTTCAACGTACGGCACAAAATCTATGTTCTTAGCTTATTATTACCACAACTATTATGTTTCAAGTTTTCCAGGTACATTTAACGGCTTTCGGAGTAAGATGAAGAACTTGATATTTCATCGACCGCGGCGGCATCTTGTTTTAAGTAAGGTAAATCCAATTACACATTAAAATGTATTTCTTCTTACATGTGATTAAGTGTTTTCACTTTCTTTCACTCTTCCTTCGCCTGCATTTAACGAGATTCTAAGTACGATAACTCATTATGAAAATTATGTTTTTATTAAAGGAAAAAATAATAATTTTACTTAGCTGTTACCTTCTTTATAAGCAAAAAAAAAAATTCAACATCTGAGGTCTTAGCCATGTTCAATTGATCAATTATCCGGCATTAGTATCTTATCTACGATTTTACTTATTATTTATCCTTGATTTTGAAAATATTCGATACTGGGATGGAAACAATACGCTCTTCACATACTTAGTTACACTTGAAGATATCATTGCGGTCGAGATACTATGACATGATTCGGAATATCATGATTGTTACGTTTCTGTACAGTATCCCAAACTGTGCGACACCTTGTTGATTTCCGCCAGTGAGATAACTGAATTCCAAGTCGCTGACACTCATGCACGTACGCCATAAATGATTCACAGTAACAGTTTTCTGTCGGACATTCACACATATCTTGTAAACAAGCCTTGTAGTACATGGACGGATTTACCTTTTTGTGACAGGACTCGAAGATTTGAGACATCAGTCGATTACATAACCTGCGAAGAAAGTGCGATATTCAAATTAATTATTATATTATCTATTATAAAAGTATTATATGGGGTATTTTTTCTGAACTGCACCCACCCTGAAATATAGTAAATTTCGATACAAATAGACGAATGTACTATTCCTTGAACAAAGCTGTTAAAACCTTTCAATCAAAATTTACTCTTTTGTCTGGTAGATGTGGACACTGGGTAGAAGCCGGGAGTCTCTCACCTGGGTAGGGACTTCAAAAGAGTAAATTTATTTGAGTTTAATGAGGAGACGGAACGAGTGGATTAGTGTTCCGTATTGAGTGCCGATGCGATGGGCGAAAAGGTAAGCCGTTTTTCTGAGATATTACTCCGTCTAATTTATTTATTTTGACCGCTCTGCAGCTACAGGATAGCTAAGCCCAAGCCACCTTCGTACACTGACGCAGTCAAAAGGATATCGAGAACCAAAGACAGAGCTTGATCTAAATGGTGTAAGGCGAGAACGGGATTAGTCATGCTAAATATACGACTTTTCGTAATCTTGCTACGGCTACAATGCGATGGAAGAAGGTGGCGTTTCTTTTCAGCTCTCTGAAAGGCATTCTTCAAGATATATTTGGGAGAGGGTGGACCGGGCATGAATCTGATCAAGATGGGGACCTTACTTATGGAGCGATTTTCCTGTCGACCCAGCGGGTCTCAAAAATTTTTTTCTAGACACGTTGCCACCTACTGCGGAATCAGAAACGTTAATTTATAGTTTTCTCTTAGGTCTGAAATTTGTACGACCCCGAGTCAAAATCCTAAAGCTCCCTTCGTGCTCTTCTAATGCTTTGTTAAACCGAGCACTTGCCTATGACTTTAGGAGCATTGAGCGAGTACATAGCGATGTTTCAAAAATACATTTAATGTATTAGTGCTCCCTAAAACCTCTTTAATGCTCTCGAAAGCCTACTTATGACCGAATTCGCAAGTTTCGAGCATGCAGGGAGGACTTACCGAGTATTAGGATTTCGAGAAAAGCATGAAGGGAGCTTTAGGATTTTGACTCGGGACAGCCTCTACCTCACTGCCAATAGCGTTCTGCTGTTCGCTTTCATGTATGCAGATGTAACCCAGGTCTATCCCTATTGAAAATTCCTGTATGGGTTCCTTTATAGGATCCTATTATATGGATCTTTAAAGGGAACTATTCCTATTAAGTTTCCCATATAGTTTCTCACGTGTGTGTCATTAAAGGAAAGGTGACAGGGATCCTATGTAGGTTTCTGTGTAGTTTCCTGATCATACAGAAAATTGGTACGTATACACATTGAAAGACGGTTCCCATGTAGGATCCTTTACCTTTTATTTCCTATAAAGGCTCCTATGCTCCAGACTAAATTACTCAGCAGGGGAAACTGTACAAGATCCTCTGCATGTATCCCAATTAAATGTATAGTTTCCTGTGTAGGAAACTTTGCAGGGTCCTATAAATTTTTAGAAATTAAAATTATTCCTATACAGGTTCATGTATATCCCTACTGAAAATTCCTATATGGTTTCCTTCATAGGATCCTATTATAGGAATTTTTAAAGGAATAACCTGCACATATTCCTATGAGAGTTCCCATATAGTTTCTGATATGTGCCTCCTTCAAGAAATGAGACAAGGATCCTATGTAGGATCCTGCGAAGTTTAATTAATGGAAATTATTCATATATAGTTTCTTGTATAGGAATCTCTAAAGGTTCCTGTGCAGTTTCCTTCAGGTAGTTATTCCTACATAGTTTCCTATCTAGGAATCTTTACAGGATCCTAGATATTTTAAAAAATATATGTTTAAAAAATAATAATTTGCGGGATCCTCGAGAAGAACCAGTATTGGAC
>UCOH01011432.1:18236-56143 GCA_900474275.1 Synergus japonicus | reverse complement strand
ATATTCGAAAGACCTCTTAGTTTTGTATATTAATTCTTCAAAATACCTATAGCTAGTCTAAATTATGAACTCTCACACACAAAATCCATTCTCAACTGGAAATATAATTCACAGTTATTTATCAATCTCGCCTAAGTTTTCGTCGAACTTAATTATCTACTCTTAATATTTATTCTTTCTTATCATGTTCCTATTTATTAAACAGTTCATTACTAATTATCTTTTTATTCATTTTCGAATTCTATCACGTTCGGTAAACATTTATATTAGCTTAAAGTTCTTAATTTATTAATCATGTCTCCTTCCGTTTCCTGCTAAAATAACATTTTGTGAATTCATAGAGTACATATATATATATATCATTCACATTATAATTAATTTACCAATTAATTCACAAGTCAGTTCACCTGCGAATTGCTTCAATCTCTCTCTGTGGATTCTTAATTAAATTTCTGCTTTGATCTAAAAGCTTTTAAATTCAAATCTTTTCGCGCCCGAAATCGTCCAGGAGGTGCTGCCTCTACTGGTCGAGAATGAAAGCGACAATCGTTCGCAGATTGTCACAACCGTTTCTATGTTCTTTCATACATTCAATATGCTCAATGCTTTTTTTCTTATTTCGATACTTTTCGAGACTTTTCAATATTCGACTTTGTTCAATTCGAGATTTCAGGCCTGATTACACGCTTTTAGGAAAATGTCCTTCTTACTCTACCATGTAAATATCACATAAGTTTGTCTCATTCCACATTTTCCATACAATTTACCCGGATAGTCACATGGTACAGTGAGAAGAAGGACATTTTCCTAAAAGCGTGTAATCGGGCCTTAATAGGACAGTAATTTACTGTGTATTTTACATCGAAAACACCAAATTCGTATGGAGTCGGGGGCAGTGTTAGTCAGTTACGTGTAACTTGAGGTTTTTTGACGTATTATACGCAATATTCCCAATTCGTGCCCCTTACTCATCTGCGCATGCGTCGGACTCGATCCTTGATTGGTTACAATTCGCGCGCAGTTTAAAATGCTATAAATATTATTTTTATCATCTATTGTAAATAATGGCATCTAAATTTTGCTTTTTCTTATGATTCGTGAATTTCGATCTAATGGGAACACTGCTGCTATCTCTCAAGGTGCAGTCAAAGATATTAGTACCTGGATGCGGCATAGGCCAAGAGTGGGGACGATTTGTAGTGGGGATAACTGGTGTTTAGCCACCCGCCTGTAGAGGCGCTCTAGTTTGATGGCGCCAAGCCAAATAGTTTTTAAATTTCACATTTTTAATAATCTAATTTTCTTCAAAAATATAGTGAGAATATTGTTAGGACAATAAACAAAGAGATTAATTAAATTTACCAAAATTGGTACATAGTTGTATCAGTATTGACAATTTACATATATTACAAACTGTGCTTTTATATCTTGTTCAAAATATTATTATTCCTTCTTAAAGTGCTTAAAATAATAATTTACAAATATTTCGCATATCCGTTTAAATTTGTAACACAACATGGATCCAGGGAATAACCAAAAAATACCAAATACATAAATAGATGAAAAATAAAAATACCGAATAATTAGGTAAATTAATTATTATATGTTAAATATACAATATATAATAATTATTATATATTTATAATAATTAATTCCTTGATTGTTATTTCCTTGTTTGTTAATTCGATAACTTTCGAAAGAATTGGTAGATTGAATTGGCCTTTATTATACTCGTTTAGCGTCATAAAATGAAGGTCAAGTTCCTTACTTAGCCATTTTGGATAAAAATTCAAAAAGTTGGAGAATTTTGAAAATTTTTTAATTCAGTTTTTTTTTTTAATTTACAAATTCTATGAACCGATATTCATAGTAAACAAAAATTCAAACAATTTATCCTTATGACATTTTTCGATCAAAAAAAAATGTTCAGACCTATATTACATTTTCTAAATCCAAAAAAATGAAAGAAAATTTAAATTTGCAGCCAAACAAAGCACAATATAGAAAAAAAGTCAACAGGTATAAATGTTCCTTTTATAACGCCCTGCAGGATTGGTACAAGAAATTTTTGAATAAGTCGATAGAACCTTAAGTAAATTAGTTAAGGGGCTATGCTAGTTTCTCGGACGAATAAAACAGTCATTTTTGAAGATCTAAAAAAAAAGAACTACATGTGTAATCTTTCTAAAATTTTTGCAGTATATTGTACATGTCTTCACGTATTTATCATGAAATTTTCGTCAAAAAATATTCATTGGAAGCGGAGATATAAGGCGAACTTGCAAAGGTCCTTTAAAAAAAGTTGAAATACGGGTAACGGTGTCGGCTATACCAGGTTGCTCGAAAAAAAAAATTTTTTTTAGTAAACTACATGAGTTTCTCTAGAGGATGGACCTCTAGCTTTTGAAAATATTAAAAATTATAAAAATGGCGTAGTTTTGAAAAAAAAATTTCAATTTTTACTTATAAAAACGCTTGTTTTTTGTTTATAAAAGTTTTAATTTTTTATATAACAAAAAGGTGCAGGTCCATCCTCTGTAGAAACATATAATACAGACTGTGTAAAAATTTGAAATTGATCGGATGATTAGTTTTCGAGCTACATCGTCACCCGATTTTAAAAATGCAGTTTTGAGAAAAACGCATTTAAAATTTTTAACGGAGATTTGATTTGCGGAAAATTTTCTCTTCCTGTTGCGCGATTTGATGACCTGTTTTGCTCTGGAGGCTTTTTTATAGTTGTATGAAGGTTTTTCACTTATTTAAAAATTTGTTTGAAAATGTTTTTTGTTTGTTTTCTAGCCCGCAATTATCTCAGCGCTAATGAACAGTACCGCTTTAAATTGCTCCCATTTAAAAACTATTAGAGATATCGATTTAAAATTTTGGGTACTTATTTTTAGGATGATTAGCTATGGAAAAATGCAAAAAAATCGATTTTTTGAAAATAAGAAACTAGCATAGCCCCTTAAGTAAATTATTAACAAATAATTTTAATAATTGCTTTCTCATCGAAAAAGCTTTCTTTAAACGATTTTATAAATCATTAAACTTAGATTTCAGATACTTAAAAATTTGAGAACTTATAAATCGTTATTATTAATTTATTCATCAATAAATTCATGTAGTAGGTGTTTAACTTTCTTCGACATAATTTTCGATTAGTCTCTGGATTCAGAGAATTAACATCTTTAATTGAAGTACAATATTTTCTTACTTAAAAGAAACCATAAAAAAGCCATAAAAAACTCTCTCTGCCAAAAGACAGTAACTACTCCACAAAAAGTACAGTTGCTAACCTAATTTATAGCGCAACAGTCGTCCTTTATTGTGGTGCAGCAGCAGCACTAGAGGTAGTGCAGCAACTGTACCAAATTTTTTTCCGTGTAGATTTTGAGGTTCTGTTTTTCCAGGTAAAAATATTTTAAATATAATAAGCGATGTTCGTTTGAAACTTCAACCCAATCGCCTGTTATTAAGTTGAATTTATCTAATATGTAAACAAAAAAATTAAAATAGCCTCCAAATGACTTTCGCTTTAGAAATAAATAATTTTAACGTTACACATCTAAAACCCTAGCACAATTATAATTGTGCACAATTATAATTGTGCTAGGGTTACAATTTATAATTTACCCATAGAACACCCTGTTACAAGAAAACTCCACAGAGGGAATTTAAATAATTTGAGATATATATTAAACATACAATAATTTTTAATATATTCTTGAAAAGATCGATCTTCTAAATCAGTAATATATTATGTAATATCATTATTAAAATATTATATATTATAAAATAATATTTAAATAAAATTTTTTTAGTAATATTTTGCGATTCAAAGAAATTAAAAAATAAAAAAATATATAAAAAAACTTTTTCTTTTAAATTTACCTTCAAGAGGAACAAATTGAATGCAAAAAGTCCTATTCTTAAAAACAAATTAATATCTGATTCATAATTTTCTTAATTAATGAATTAAATATAAAAACAGTTTTTGAGCAACGAAAAACTTCCAGCAAGAAACTTGTTAGTTACAGTACAAAGAAGTTTTTTCTGAAAAATATTAGCCCAGTCGAATTATTATAATAATATATATAATTATAATTATAGTTTATACAGCCAATTTTGAGCAACCAAAAAATTCAAGTGAGAAAGTTGTTAATTACAGTACAAAAAAGTTTTCTGAAATATTTTAGTCAAATCGAATTAATATTGAAAAATACCATTTCTCTAAAAAAAGTTCTTTTTAGAAAGCTAAAACTTTTTGTTTAACCAAAAAAAGATGCAAAATGAAAGTTTAAAAAATTTTATTATTGAAATACAAATTTTCGTGTTATCAAGAACCAGTAGGAAACTGAAGCCGAAATTGAGCCCGACTCTATTTTTGAACATTTTACTTAACGTACAAAGTTGAAATATTTTTATAAACAACATCATTTTTATTATGTAAAGAAAATTATTATGAAAATTAGGCTATAGGAGTTTTATAGGAGTTGAGTTTTAAAACTCAATTAGATGAACATTTATGTGAAAGTATGAATGTATAAGAAAAATGTTTTGTTTCATGAAGTTTCTGTAGCAGAAATGCCTTTTTTACACCTTAGAAATGAATAATTAATATTACTTTCTCTGATGAAAATGTAAAAATAAATTTTAAACAACATATATTAACAATCGAGTCTGTACTTTTCTTCTCAGGATCTTTCTAGCTTGCCAACTCTTTTCGCCTGCCTTTATTGGGGAGATTAGCGGCTACATTTTATGGCGAGAGGTGAGAGAGATAGTAGTATTAGTTTGTCTCTCTCACTCTCATAGTTTTGCGCAAAAACGCAACGCATTCCCGTATCTATGGGACGTCACCCTCGATTGTTCTTGGGGTTTTTGGTTTTGGTTCGTAATTGTTATTTTCATCATATATTTAAAAGAATTCCAATCGATGAGGAAAAATTAATAGGAAAGAAACCTTCTTATACATAAGAAAAAAAAATTGAGATGTGTAAGAGTAATTTTCGACAAATAAAATTGTTATTCAAGCATATTAGGTGTACAATAATATACATGCATTTTTTCAATTATTATAGGGCAAATGTAGATGGTGTCTGCGCCTCGGATAAATAGTTATAGTTTGTAGAATACCATATCTATCTTGCTGCTTTACATATGTAACATCAGTATGGAGCTCATGAATAATAGTAATTGGGAAACTTGAGATTGAAGTATACTGACGATGATTGGACAATTTTATAGTTTGTCCTCGTGTGACGTTATTGATTCTTTGAATTTCTGTTCTTCCTTCAGGAATACGTTCACTTTGTCGAGAACTTCCTTGCCCAATTGAACTTCCTGAACTCCGATCTAGAAAAAAGTGGAGATTTAAAGTTTATATAAATTGGAACAATAGCTTTGTGCAGTCATTTTTACAATTGAATAATTAGTTGATATTTGGCAATTAACTGTATTATATTACACTTACAAACAGAATTCAGTATAACTACAAATGTAAGGAGTAGACTGCCAATAAGTATCTTCATTTTTCTTCAGATAGAAACTCAAAAATAGATATCTTACGAATTTTCTGCACTCTGTCTAAAGAAAAATGTTCTTTTGCAGTACTATATATACTAGTTAGATTAAATCCGTTTATGCAACTTTATTTTATTTTAAACTTTATAATATAGAGTGGAAAAGGGAACGCTGTTGACTTCAGTTTCTGAAATTTTCCATTCGAAATTGATTTATTATCAGAGAAACGTATACAAATATTAAATTTAACTATTTTATGGTACTCACAATGATACAACTATCAAGCATACGCACTAAAATTCTTTTAACGAAAAAAATAGTAATAAAATTTATGCAATGGATTGTAAAATATTGTGGAAAAGAAACATGACTTTAGTTCCGTAAAATTTAATGTTAAAACGCAATTTAATGTTTGAAATAATACATCTGTGTATGTTTATATGGTTAGAATTTAGAACAAAGCACACTAAATAATAAGAATAAAAGTTTACAACACTGTTTATTTGTACTTAAGGTAGTGGACCCGATACTCGAACAGTACCCGATAGTCGAACACTGTCACAGTTATTTAATTTTAAAAACTGATATATATATATTTTTATCGTTTTAACAAAAAATTTTATAAAATACTTAAAAATTTTAAGTTATTATTTAAGGTAGTTGTCTCGCGGCAAAAACACTCAAAAGTTTTAGCTCAGATAGATGTAAGATATCACATGTTCTCTTTTAACCAGTGGTCAAAAATTTTGACTGGGATTGTATAATCGCATAGAAGCATTCTATATACGTATACACGCATTCACAGTCACAGTTCGTATGGGAACGATATTGGCAACACTGCAATTTAATTCTCAGAGAAAATGGTGGTGATGCACTTATAGCCTCAAAATAGTATTGGCAAAATCGTCGAAATGTCATCTCAGTGTTGCCACATCGTCACTGCTTACCCCCGCCGTGTGTCTCGCGAGAACAGAAATATTATTCTTTTCAATATTATATCTTTTATACTAAACGCACAATAATTTTGAATTTTTTTCATAAAATCCACACGATATTTTACTATACATTTGTAGTTTTTTTAGCACAATGGTAAAATTCGTTTTCATACTAGACTTTATAATGTGGCGATTGCCCATGTTAGCTATAGGAGACATTCGAGCATGGTTAGATAACAATATTTTCTACATATTTTGAAAATTTTAGACAATTCCTAAGAAAGGTTCGATTTTGGCACAACTACCTTAAATCATTTTAAATTAAAAGAAAGACGTGATTGATGATGAAAATCGAAATACAATAACCTGTCTTTCTTACAATCTTACCCTGGCGGAACGTTCGGATAGAAAAAAATGTATCCTTTTGAATCAATTTCATTCCGGAATTTGTATCCGCAGCAAACAGTTTCATTGCGATCTAATCCGAAGTCCGATCAAAGATTCCTAACCTAATTAATCCGAAGTCGATCTAAGGATTCCTATCCGATTTAATCCGAAATGAAAAAGAGGATTTTAATCCGACCTAATCCGAACCAATCTAATCCCAAGTCAAAGAAAGGATTTCAATCCGAATGAATCAGATCTAATCCGAGGTTTAAGGAAGAATTTCAATCCGAATGAATCCAATCTAATCCGAGATCGAAGCAAGGATTCCAATCTAAAGTGAAGGATGCTGTTCAGTGACATATTTGCACTTATATTTTTTTGAATATAAATTTTATTTTTAAGCGATTAGTCACAACTTTTTCGGATTCATTCGGATTGGAAAGGATAGAAAATAAGTTCGGATTGGTTTCGGATTCATTCGGAGTAAAGCTACGGATTTGAAGGATTGAAAGTAGTTCGGATTGATTTCGGATTGATTCGAATTGGGATAACGGATTGAAAAGTGTAGACGGATTGAATATCGGATTAATTCGGACTGAAATTTTTGTTGGTTATGGATTGAAAAGGATTGAAAGTATTTCGGAATTTTATCGGATTCATTCGGATTGAAATAGATTGAAACTTTGTTCGGATTAGAATCAGATTCATTCGGATTGACCGTTCCGATTGAAATGTGAGATCGGTTTAGTTTCTTATTCAATCGGATTAGACGGACGGATTGAAAAGTGTGTTCGAATTCATTTGGATTGGAAGTACGGATTAAAAATGATTAAAAGGTAAGCTTCGAATGCATTCGGATTGAGTTTGGAGTTGAAACACATATTAAAAAGGATTAAAAAGGATTGAAAACATCCTTAGGATTAGATCGGAATGAAACTGTTTGGTTCGGACACAAATTCCGGAATGATTCGGAAATTTTCGAATTTGTTCGGAATGAATTTCAATCTTAACCTTCCGCCAGGGCAGCTATAGACACAAGGAACGAGGCAAATACAAGTGATTCCTCGAATTGCCACGAACTTTTATTTTTACATTTTGATCAGAGAGAATGTATTAGATTTGTCTAAAATTTGACCACCCCAGTTTTCATCAAATGTCCACGTTTTGGGACTCCCTGAACCCGAAAAACATGTTTTTACGAATGTGTCTGTCTGTCTGTAGATTTTATGTTTGTTAGCACGATAACTTTAGAAAGAATTAACCGATTGGATTGTCCTTTGGTATACTCTTTTAGTGTCCCAAAATGAAGGTCAAGTTCGTTGGCCAGCCATTTTGGATAAAAATTTTAAAAACTGGAGCATTTTGAAAATTTTTGAAACCACTTTTTTTTTTAATTAAAAAATTTTAATGACGAATGTTTGTAGTACTCAAAAAGACAAACAGTTTTTCTTAATGACTTTTTTGGATAAAAAAAAATTGAATGACTTATAATATTTTGAAAATCCAACAAAATGAAATAGAACTTGAATTAGAAGCCAAACAACGTACGATATGGAAAAAAGTCTAAAAATGAAAAATGTTTCTTTTTGAACACTCTGTAGAATAGGCATAATAAATTTTTGAATTTCCTTAAAAAATTTAAAATTCAAATTTTCAGCCAAATAACGCGAGATACAGAGAAAATGATAGGAAACATAATTATTGGCCTTAAAAAGATCTACAAGTTTCCCTTGAACCATTTTTCAACAGGATGAGTAGTTTTCGTTTTAGTCATGAAAAATATTGTTAAACAAAGCCGAGAGCGAGGTTTAAATTAATAAATATCGAGCGCGAGTGCCCTGATGAGAATGTGCTCCTTAAGGTCGATAGAACCTTAAGTAAATTAGCTCTCGTTTGCATTCCATTCCATTTTGTAGTAATTTAAAAAAAAATGGGTGCAAACGTCGCGACCCTCGCAAGCGTCCCGAAGGGCGCAAGCGACGCGAAGCGCGCAAGCGTTCCGAAGGGCGCAAGCGCGCGAAGCGTGAAATTCGCAACACGGAGCGCGACGTGTGTGTAAGCGGGCAAATTTTTTTCTAAATGATGGTACCACTTTTTCTTTTCTTTTACATTTTAAATAATAACTTAAAATAATAAAGTATTTGATAAAATTTTTTGTGAAAACAATAAAAATGTACATCATTTTTTAAAATTAAATAACTATCGGGTACTGTTCGAGTATCGAGTCCACTACCTTAGTTTTGTTTGTAATATTTGTTGCGTAAAATGAAGAAATTGAATTTTGAAGATAGAACATGAACAAGAATTTTAAAAACTGCATAAAACATCCTAATCTCAAACATGTTCATAATGATATCCTCCCTCTCCCACCTCTCTTTTACTCGCCCTCTCTCTCTCTCTGTCTCCCTCTTTTAACTTTTCCCATATCCTTTGCGTCAAGCTTATACGACTCGTAAAATAAATCATCTCGTCCAAGGTCCCTCGTTATTTAGCACAAATGGGTGCCCTTTTTATGCTTTAACAATCAGAAATAATTAGTTATATATTGCTTATAATTTCTTTCTAATTCACGGGAGATCTAATTCGCCTATACACGATCTTAACAAATGAAGCGTGAGGGGTATATTTTTTAAAATAGTCACGAGCCCCTTTTAATTATAAGACAACATTCACGGTCGAATTGCATTCCAACAACTTTTTAGCCACAAAACCAACATGACAAATTATGGTGATAATGACCTAGGCTTGTTTCAGTTGTACCGCTCTTTATGATGAGCATTTTTGAATTTTATTGCCTTTTGTCAATTAATCGAGATTTTTAAATATGAATGATTTATATCAATGAAGAAGAAATCTACTACATCATTGGATTTTTAGTTAATATATAGTCATAAAAATCTGCAATAGTCAATATTATATTTCAGCATTTTGTCCTTAATCTTTAAATATATTTCTACTGTAAAATTGGTACTCATCCGGACAATTATTAGATATAAGTATTCCACATAAAATATGTTAAAAAAAACCTTTTTTTAGAAACTGCATTTTTTTCACCACTACAAAGCTTCCTCTATGAGGAAGCAATTATTTGTAATAAAACTGATTTTTTTTAATATACATAATTAAAACTGTTGATCTAACCGATCAACACTTCGCTAGTTATAATATTAATTTTGATAGTAACATTCAACTTATTCTCACGATTCTATTGATACAAAAATCATTCATGTAACTATTTTTGTCAGACTCAAGAAGAGCGACTTGAACCTCCTTAGCAACAACGATGCCACTAAGAAGAATCTAATACGTGCCGCATAGGTGGCAAGAGACGTCTCAGGACCTTTTTGTGCTCCTTGAATAAATATCCAAAGACAATGTCCGCTCTCGGAATATCTGCTCAACAGATATTCGCATAACAGTAGTGCGTTGCATTGCCATCGGTGAGCACGCGAATGCTTCTCGGAAACTCGAAATACGAAACACGAGCTCATCTGGTCCTAGTACTTCAACGGCGGCTTGTGTGACATTGGAGATCATTGCCATTCCGCGGTGGCTGACAACTATCCCCTTTCCCTCTTCTCCTCCCTTTTTCAACCATTTAGCGTTTCATCTTATGTATTTTTTACATATACCACTACTGCAATAAGATCTTTTCATATATTTAACTTTATCTATTCATAAGGAAGTAAAAATATGGAAAAAAAGAAGATTTTACTTTGAAAGCGCGAAAATAAAGTTATTATACTTACAAGTGAAAATCTTAAAAGATTTTTAGCATTCTTCTTCGACTAAACTGTCCTATCGGTTAACAAGTGAAGCTACTTATTAGTTTTATAATTTTTCTCAAGGTGAAAAAGATTTAAAATCAATTAAATATAAAATTAGGTGGAGATAAGATCTCCTCATCCACCTCCTTTTCTCCATCACCATCCCTCTCCGTCCTGCTCCATTACCACTCTTCCTCCTCTTCACACTCATCCACCATTTCTCCTCTTCTTCCTCCTTTTCTCCTTATCTCTCTCCCTTATTACCCCTCTTACTTATCCTTTCCTCCTCGTCCATTACCTCTCTTCCCCCTCATTACCACAACACCATACCTATCCTTCCTCCTCCATTGCTCCCCCTACCATTCTCCCCTCCTCCTCCTCCCCCTCCTCATCCTCCTCCTTCCTCTTAGCCTCGTCCCTCTCTTTCACCAACAACATCTTCTCCTACAATGTAAAAAAAATTTATCCATCTTCTCCTTTATCTCCTTCACTATTTTCTATTCCTTCTCCTGGAAGTCCTCAATTTCCATCAGCTTTTCCTTCACTTTCTCCACCTAAAAATACTCCATTTTCTCCATCTTCTCCTTCTATTTGTTTTCTTTAACGACTTTTCTTCCCTTTCTTTCTCTTTCTTCTTCACCTTCCCCTCCTCCTTTTCCTTCTTCTTAATGACCTCTGCATTCTAGCCTTCTTATCTTTCTTAATCTCAACCACCCTCTCCTCCTCCTCCTCCTTCCTCTCCATCTCTTTCTCCTTCTTCATCTTTTCCTTTTTTTGCTTTCTCCCTTTTTTCCTCTTGTTTCTTCTTAATTACTCTAAGCCTCGTCTCTCTCCTTCACCGCCTCCTTCTTCTCCTTCTTCTCTCTTCTTTTCTAAATCTCTCAATTTTTTTCTTCTTCTCCATCTCTTCTTCTTCTTCTTCTTCTTCTATTTTTCTTTCTCTGACTTCTTTTCTTCCTTTTTTTTACATTTAATTATTTCCTTCATTTTTAATAATTCACCAATACATAGCAATATTTCATAATATTGTATAATATCCTGGAAAGATTTTATGGATGGTTTTATTATTGTATAGTGTAAGGCTGTTTTGGGCCCATCAGAATTACGAGAGATACTGTTTCAAGTCTCAAAATTTCCAAAGCGTGCGCGTCAGACAGGTCTGCCTCCCGCATCGGTAGATCGCAGATAAATTCTTCACGGGCCAAAGTATATCCTCGTCCTTCGGCACTTCACAAGGAGCGTCCGGTTATCGCAGGTAATCCCGCCGAGCGCCCTTTAAGGGCGTTGGATAAACGGACTTGGAAATCCGTGAAAATAGAAAATTTTCAAAACGATTCTAAATTCGACCCTGCTACCGTATATATTTTAAGAAAATGTTTTTGCTTCCTCATAGAGGAAACTTTGTAGTGGTGACAAAATCCAGTTTCCTAAAAAAGGTTTTTTTGAACATATTTCAAGGGCAATATATCTAATATGATGATCTGAAATATTGAAAATTTAAAGCTGGTGTAAGGGAAATGAAGATTCCTTTCATCGAGACGAATCGATTGACCTGTATGATGAATGCATTTAATTGTGAAATAAGAAAGTTATGGTTAATTGTATTTTTAAAAAACTAATTTTTCGACTATAATTTCTGAAATAATTAAAATTTAAAGCTGATGTAAAGAAAATGAAGATTCTTTATGTCTAAACGAATCGAGTCACCGAAAAGATTAATGCATTTTATAAAAAAATAAGAAAGTTATGTGTTTAATTTTAATTTTTGTTTTCAAAACAAATATATGTCAATATTAAATATTATTATTTAAAATAAAAAAAATGTTCAAAAAATATATAAACTTCTTATTGCTTCCTCTATGAGGAAGCAAATCATATTTGCTTAGAGGAAGCAAAGTGCTCATTGAATCAGTACAGAAGTTGGTACAACTTCACAACTAGTTTGGTCGATATAGAAACAACTTACCAAATATTTAGGGTCGTGCATAGTCCTGGGTCTTATAAAAATTAAATTTCATCCCGGTTTTGAAGAGAGAAAGAATATTTTGTCTGAATGAAATATTCATTTTCTAAACAGGAGCAGATACAAATAGAGCAAACGAATCGCGAGAAAGAGCAACTAAATGTCAGATGCACTCGTATCAATGACAGACAGACAGACTGTCAAATTGAGGGTCAAATTTTACACAAATCTAATACATTCTCTCTGATGAGAATGTAAAGAAATAAAAAAACAGGATTTCAAGCCCTCAAAAAAAAAAAAATGCTTTTATTGTCTAATAATTTGTACACCCACGCATATTGCAAGTAGGTATACTCGAATTACTCTCTGAGTGTTCTAACACCCAGAACTCCGTACTAGTTGCGCCCCTGGAATTCGAGTTTCTGTATATTAAAGTTTTCAAATTTCATCAACTTTAACCGTAGAGGGACTACGCCTTAATCGCAATCCTTTTCCCCGAAATTACGGTGGTTAAGGTCGATCTCCACTCAGATCAAATGGTAACATCTTACGATTCTTACGCGCCCATTTCAAATCAGGGTACAGGATTTTTTTCACGCCTCCTCCCATGATGCCACACCTAATTTTAATAAATTAAGTCGATTCAGGGCCGTAGCCAGGAAAAAATTTCGAGGAGGTGGGGGTTTGGTTTCGTGGACCAATAGAAAAACATCATGTTGTTTTAATAAAAGAAAACTTACTACAGAAATATTTTTTATTTAGGGGGGGGGGGGGGGGGGGGGGGGGTTGAACCCCCTTGATTCCCCCCTGGCTACGGTCTTGAGTCGATTTACCGGTTCCATCGTCAGATTGCGTTCATTATGTACTAAAGAAGACATGCAAGCTTGGCAATATCGTTTTGAAACTGTTTTACCGACCGAAAGTCACTGATACTTTTACCGATTGACGGTTAATAGCACTTGTACCGACTACCGATTAATCAGTATTACTTTTGCCGATTGTTGGTAAGATAGATTTTTATAAGTATCGACTGATGAGAAATAGACTTTTGTTTACCATCACTGAACTGGTGGTAAAACAGAATTTCTATCATCATCGAATTATGGTAAAAGAAATATCTACAATCACCGACTTTCTCAGGAATATACGAGACAGCATATAAAGTCCTTATACAATTGGAAGGAGACTTCTGATGAGTGCCAAGAGCACTTTAAAGGCTGTAAAGTCTAAATAAACCATGGAGAATCTGGGAGAGAGGCTGATAACTGGGTTACGTAGGTTCTTCTAGTGAACCAAACGACTATCATTAAAGAGACATCTCGACCCTAATTAAAATATCGCAGTTAATCAGGATCGAAAAAGAATTTCCATTAGGGTGATTTAAAGAAACCTGTTTTTGAAAATTTATACGAGATACAACGAAATACTCGAAAGCATTGAAAATCAAAATTTTTCTCAAAATTTGAGGAAAATCAATGATGAATATGAAGAATATGTAATTTTTTTCTGTAAAATTTTTCTGAATTATTTCCTATGTTTTCTCGACTCTTGAAACTCTTTGAACACTCGAATTTCAGTCTAAATCAAAACTACTTAGCCGTCAGCCTCTCGGTTACACCCGCTTAAAATGAAATTTGCACGAAATTCGACGAGACGTGAAAAAATCATAGTCTTATTAAAAATGCGGTGCCTCTGATCATTTTTGAAAGAAGGTGTTGTCTTACTAGTCTCAAAACCGATGTGTCGTAATAAGGAAGTGAAGCATCCTCCGCTTTCAGCTGCAACAAAGTATCCATTTGATTTCTGCATGTCTTGTCGCTGTCGCTTCGTGAATTCACAACACAGAATAACGTCGTAAGCAAGGCTCCGATTTCTCCGTGATGTAGTGCGCGATGCACCTTTCGTGGAATCCTCCATGTTAGAAAGAAAAAACTCGATATCCGCGATGCAAGTCGATAAAAAGAACTTCATTGGCGGTGGTCGTCCCCTATGAATTTTTGTTGTGCGTATACCTCCCATTGAATTTGATAAACCTTTTGGAATTGGGATCAGGAGTAGTAGAAACTCCCACGCAACCTCACGAGATATCCCGGCTTAGTTTATTATTCCTGCTCCTGTGGGAACATTGGAAGAAGTGTGTGAAGTGCATGAAGTTCGGAGAAAAGTCGTCAGAGCGTTGATAATATCTTATTTCAAAGAGGTTCTCAACAAATAAATGAAAAGGACCTTTTCATGCGCATAATGAAGACATTGGAAAATTACGGAAGAGGAATAAGGTTTCTCAGAGACTTGTGAGGAATTTACTTCAACTGCACTGTACAAAATTTAGGGAATTTTTCCCATTATACATATTTCATTTGTCATTGAAATTCCTATGGACAATTCCTGCATTTTTTCTGCTTGTTAATATAAGGTCCCTCTTAACGATATAGTCATCTTCACTTGAATACTTCTAAGAAGTATTTAAGTGATTTTTTTTTCTTTTGCAAATAATTAAAAATTTTAAACTAAAATCTTTTCATTATACACATAAAAAATTGTATTATAAAATTTTGCAGTGATCGGAATTAGTTACACAAGATTTCAATAATTTCGATCCTAAGGAGAAAGAAATTTGACATTATAATAACCTCTAATTTTGTATCGTCCACATTAATTCTAGTTGATATTACTATGTTAATAAAATGAATTAGTAATTAGAACACGAAGGGCTCTTTCATGAGAGCAGACAACAACAACCCCTTAATTAGGAGGTCAACGTTTTATTTTCACGCCTCCTTGGGGCGACATCGACATCTGGATGCTTCAACTTCTGTATATTCTGTAGTCTCTACCCGAATTCCCACAAGATGCAAAACCCCATAAGGTTCCCGGCGAATAACGACAGAGATTTCATGGGGATAGTATCTCGATAATTGTGCAATTGAGGCGGACAGATGTGCGTCTTATGTGTCCTAAATATCGTTCCAATGTCAGCAAATATCTTTATATATAATTCCATATCTACATTTTTTTTTTTTATTTCAACATGATATTTCTTATAAAACAGGAAAATTTTAAGGTAAAGTCAACGATTACATAGGGGTCATTCCATATCATATTTAGAACTGAAAAATAAAATCGCCTCGAATATTTTCTTTCGTGTTTTAGATACAAAATAAATAGACACGTAATTTATTTTATTTCAATATGATATGCAAACTTTTCAAGTTACAAGTGTTTAAACATCTGGAGCATTGAAAATTAGGTATTTTTTAAAATCCTAAAAATTTCAGAGTGGACCGTTTCAGGACATCATATTAGTTGAAAATATGTTGAAAATGTGTTTAAAAAAAACCGTTTTTTGGAAACTGGATTTTGTCACTATTACAAAACTTCCTCCATGAGGAACCAGTAGAAAAATCTCTTAAAATATTTTAAAATTATTATAAATCTCCTAAAAATTCATCAAATCTACAACCATAGCTGTCATGTTGTATCAAAATGACTTCCTGTAAGCAAATATGATTTACTTCTTCATAGAGGAAGCATTAAGTATCTTTTTACATCAGCATTAAATTTTGATTATTTGAGAACTTATATTGGAAAAATTGATTAAAAAAAATGAATTAAGCATAAATTTCTTATTTTTCAATCAAATGCATTAATCACATTATAATAATCAATTGATTTGTCGTCAATCACGTAGCATTGTAGAGAAAAAAATGTCGATAAGATAGGGATCGGGTAAATCTTAGATGGCCTTGAAATTACATGAATTCTTTTGAAATTTCACGAAATCTTTTTAAAATCCTAAGAATCTTTTGAATTTCGTATAAAGATGACTTAAAATCGTCAAATTCCCTTAGAATTTCTAGAAACATTTTGAAATGCGAATTGCTATTCATTTTCAATTCGATCAGTACTTTTATACAAAAAAAAAAGTTAGCTCCTTCCTTAGATAAATGAATTGGAGAGTTAAACGTTCATTTAATCAGAGTCTCGTTGAAGCGGTGCGTTTACTCTCAAGTCCGAAGGGATTCCCAGTCCTCAGTCTCTTCCGAGAAGGGATCTGAGGCTCCAAGGCGGCATCTTAGTCCCTTCCACGAGAACGGAACTCTTCTGTTGGTGCACAATAAGAATTGAGTTCCATTGAGACAATTGGCAATTTTCGACGCCGAATTTCCGACGGAAGTAGTGTAGCGCCCACTCACATATGGTTCATGAATTGCTCCTCAGAAAATAAATTTCAAACGATAGCTACTTCTACAGGGTGGTTACTGTTTACTTAAGAGACCGGAATTTTATATTCTCATCAAATTTGTGTAAAATTTCAGCCCCTGAACTCGAAAAACATGTTTTTAAGAAATTTTATGTAATGTATAAGATTTTTAGTCCTACAATGAAGGACAATTTCGTTAGTGAGCCATTTTGGATAAAAATTCAAAAGGTCAGATATTCCTAATGCTAAAAAATTCGAATAAATTATCCTTATGACTTTTTTCTTCGTAGTCTTAGATTTTAAATCCCATGCAGAAATTTTACTGTGGCCCAGAAAGGGCTCAGACCAGGCCAAATCTAGCCCGGATCTGGCCGCCCGATCGGTACCCGACCTGGCCCCGATTAATTTCCCGTTATGAGCCATTAGAAAAATTTTCTAATATTATTAATAATAGTAATTAAATAACAAAATAAATGAAAGTAGTAAAACATATTTTTTGTTTAAATGATAAAAGTAATTTGATACATCTTTAATTCTTCTTAAAATTAAAGAAAGATAATTTTCGATTAGACCTTTATAAAAAATAAAAATAAATCTTATAAAAATTGATTATTACTTAAGAACATGGATTATTCGTTCATATTTTATGGATATACTTAGAAATGATCAATATTTGTAAATTTTAACGCATATATAATAATTAAAAGTTCGCATGCAACGCGAGGGGAATCGTACGTGGGACCTACGGGACACGAGTCCAGCTAACTATTACTCTATGTCTCGAGATGATGGTAACACATTTTTTCGAAGGTACACTCAACCGTACACAAATATTAAATTATCTCAAGATAATTTCATTAAAAAAAGTTTTTGCGTTAACAATGAATAAAATACTTATATACAATTTTTCATATTTTTAATATTCACAAAACTTAAAACTGTATAATTGATTAATATAATATAATAGGATATTTTATTCATCAGGAAAAATTACAATGTACCGAAATTGAGGTTGGATTGCATTGTTTTGTTGATGTGACGGATTTCGACGTTACCGATGGAGTGTGACGTAATGTTACCCTGGCAGAAGGTTCGGATAAGATTGATTTCGGATTCATTCGGATTAAAGCTACGGATTTGAAGGATTGAAAATAGTTCAGATTGATTTCGGATTAATTCGGATTGAGGGCATGGATTGAAAAGGATTGAGCGATAACTTTAGTTTAGAACTACGGATAGAAAAGGATTACTTCGGACTGAAATTTTTGTTGGTTACGGATTGAAAGTATTTCGGAATTTTCTTGAATTCATTCGGATTGAAAAGGATTGAAACTTTGTTCGGATTAGATCTGTTTAGTTTCGGATTTAACCGGATTAGACGTACGGATTGAAAAGTGTGTTCGGATTCATTTGGATTGGAAGTACGGATTAAAAAGTGTATTCGGATAGATTTTGAATTCATTCGAATTAGGGGCCACGGATTAAAAATGATTAAAAGGCAAGCTTCGGATTCATTAGGATTGAATTTGGAGTTGAGACACAGATTAAAAAGGATTAAGAAGGATTAAAAACATCCTTCGGATTAGATCGGAATAAAACCTTCCGCCAGGGTAGTTATCTCAATAATGCTACGGTGGTACCTTGAGCGTTGGAATAAGTAACCCGAGCCTGGTCTGGCACGGCTCTGGGCCACACAATTATTCCTGACCCGGCCCAGACCCGTTAAAACCAATCTGGGCTAGATCAGTAATCTGTCACAAATCGGGCGATTTCTGCACGAGATTTGGCACTTACTTTTTGGTCTTGTGCTTTTATGACTCTTTTTTGAGTATTATATTTGAGAATTATTTTCGACTTATATGTTTTCTACCTATTTGTTGGTATTTTTTAGATTCTTTTCTTGGCCTTGTGGCTTTTTCGGACCTAAATTTTTTCTTTTTTTATGGACCTTGTGTTTATGGGCCTTACATTTTGGGACTTATATTTTGAGACTTATATTTTAGGGACTTGTGGTTGAGTCCTGATTCTAGATAGAGGGAAATAAAGTGAGAGAGGAATATAAAATTTAACACCCTATATGCAAATGACGTATTGTGCATAGGGACAATGGTATACACTTATTGCTGGCGTACGGAGACCGCACGCAGTAATATTTGGTAACATTACACTCGGTCGCAGACGAATTCATTGCGGGTATGTCAGGGAGTCTTCCGTTCACAGGCAGAACAGTTGCCGTTAACCTACTAGGAGGTCTGAGTCCAAAGACCTATTGCAGTTGAGAGTTGAGATGACCTTCTGTCGCTGCCCCTAATCTATCTCGACGGAGGGCATTGGCGCGCAGAGAAAAAAGAATCTTACCAAAATCCTAATCCTATTATTTCCGCTCAATTGTCATTTTATTTTCTTGGGAAAAGTCAACGATTTTTTAAATCTGTTCAGAATTGAAAAATTATGACTGATCTGTCATTCATAATTAATTCGTCAAAATTAGATCCTAAAACAGGGTGGCAACATGTCAGGGAAATGTCAGGGAAATGCGAGTAGTTGTCAGGGAAAATAGAAATGAACAATTATGTTAACTATGTTATTTTTGTCGTATATATATATATATATATATATATATATATAACTCTTATTATTTATTTAACAAATTTTAGAAGCTATCCAAAGATTTCAAAGGATTATAAATAATTTCCAGGTGTTCTCTGAGATTCTCTAGGTTTCTAATGATTTCAAGACATTTTGAATAATTGCTTCCTCATAGAGGAAGCTTTGTAGTGGTGACAAAATCCAGTTTCCTAAAAAAGGTTTTTTTGAACATATTTCAAGGGTAATATATCTAATATGATGATCTGAAAAAATGTCCGGATGTGTGTGTGAGTGTGAGTGTGTGTATGTGTGTCACGATCCAGCAATTTCTTGAAAACGCGTTGAGATAAATTGATGAAATTTTGCATAGTTATTCCACTATATACCTAGTTGAATTTCTGACAATGGTTTAACAAAATATTTAATTTCAAAAGTTTTATGTACTTTTATAATTTTCGTAAAATTCATTTTTCCACTATAACTTCTCAAATATTGAAAATTTAAAACTGATGTAAGGGAAATGAAGATTCCTTTCATCGAGACGAATCGATTAACCTATATGATTAATGCATTTCATTAAAAAATAAGGAAGTTATGTTTATTTATAATTTTTAAAGTTAATTTTTCACTCTATGTTTTCAAGTAATCAAAATCTTGAGTTGACGTAAGGAAAATGAATATTCCTTATGTCGAGACGAATCGATTGACCTGTATGATTAATGTATTTCATTAAAAAATAAAACAGTAATGCTTCATTAATTTTTAAAAAATGAATTTTTCAAATATAACTGGAAATATAAATGGAAACAAGTAATATCGAAGCTTAATGCTTCCTCTATGAGGAAGCAAAGTGCTCATTGAATGAGCACAAAAGTTGATACAACTTCACAGCTAGTTTTAAAGGATTTTAAGAGGTTTTTATAAAGGAATGTTAATTGATTACAAGAGATTTGTATAATATTTAAAAGATTTAGTTGAATTATAAAAGGACTTCATAAAATTTTAAGAGATTTTTAAGAAAGTTTAGGGAATTCAAAAGGTTTTAAGGAATTTTAAAGTTCCTTGAGAAATTTTAAAGCATTTCACGAGATTTTTATGATTTTCTAAACATTTTGTGGAATTTTAGGGAATTTTGAAAAGTTTTCAAAAATTATGAAAGCTTTTTTACGTATTTTATGAGATTTAAAATTTGTTGTAAATTCGATATACGAATTTACAACAAGCGATATACGAAATTTTTGAATGATTTCAATAGTAGGTATTATTGAAAATTTATACGCATTTTTAATACTTTTCTGACAGGGAAATTTATCTGTAAGTCAGTGAAAAGTCAGGGAGACCAAAAATCTTAAAAACTCCCAGAAATAAGTCGCAAAAAATAAGTTACGGAAATAAAATAATTCTCAATTCCTATAATGTTCTAAGTATGTGGCAAAAAAAAAATATATAATGAGTAAAATATAAATTCAGAAAATAAATCCAAAGCTTAGAAAGCCCAAAATAAGACCCAGAAAATTTAACATTGAACTTATAATTATATTTGAAATTCGGTTGCATTTTGTTTAAAAAAAAATGATCCAAATCGGGTAAAGATTTTAAATTTTAATACGAACTCTAAATTCTTCCATTTACAAAAGTTACTTTACTTCCGATATTTCCCATATCACTCTTCTGCGATCAATATATCCTAATCCTTAATATATCAACTGTCGCCTGAGACTCGCTTTTCCACGTTGACCCAACGGGACTGGCCATATGTTGTGCGCGAATAACTCGAGGGCGGAATTCCCACACTAAAGTGCACATACTTTAAAGTCTTCTTGTTGAAACTTGAATGAACGCGATTGCTGAATAAATAAGATTAAGGGAGATTCCCAGGTGAATGAAAATTGCTACGGATTCCGGGATAACCTTGCAAAGATTACATGAATGAGTTGGTACACTATATACCTATTTATTTAGAAAAAAATCTTGAAAATTAAAAATTCAAATTTTCAGCCAGATAATACAAGATAAAGAGAAAATTATTAAAAAAAAAATTATGAACAAATCGGCAAATAGTCAAAATTAGCCAAAATTTTCAATTTGTCTATCTATAATTTGTATATAAAAATGTAAATTGTTATATTTTACCAAATATTGAAGATTTATTATTTTCTAAGTAATATATCTGAAGTATGTCACAAGAATTCTTTACAACAATGGCTATTGATATGTTTAAAATTATTTTTCTGATTAAAAGTCATTTCTACATTAGTGCAAAGTACTTTTATCGAAAAGAAACAAAATCTCACGGATAATAAGACTATTTACCAATTTTTTCGTAAAAGTCATTTATATCAAGTTAAATAGAATAATAAACAAATTATTTGTTGTATGAGTCCCCAAAAGTCATTAAAACAATTTAAAGTTCACCTATAAGCAGTGCTTAAAGCAATAGTAGCACTTTATAATTTAAATTAAAAATTTTTTTCCCCAACTTTAATTTTCTTTTTGAAAGAAATAAGTGAATTTCCTCCCAGTATGCGTGGGAGAGTCCTTGAAAGATGTGCTTTAAATGTACATATAATGAAAAGACCAAAAGACGACCATTGAAATTCCTTCCGGTCTTCATTGTAGCAGGTAGCACCCCACAAAGGATTCATCGCCTTTTGGGGAGTTCAGTGCTCAAAGGAAAATTAGTCTACCGTTTCACTGTCCATTACATACTTATACGGTTTTGCCTCCCTTGAGAATCAGCTATCGCCTCTTTAGCCAATCTCTTTCACAAGAATTTCACGGTCAGATTTGCACTCCCTGGATGTCTAATTTTTTCTGGGAATTAAACGTATAAGCTTATTTTGTCATTCGATGTTTACTCAAAGCCTCAAAAATTCGTTTTAATTGCTACTAAATAGATCACACATAATAAGGAGACTTCTATAAACCACGTGTGGCCAAATTTTGGCAACTATTTACCCTCTCCCCCACACACACACATATACAGCTTCCCAATATGGTTCGCCGTGACATTCTTGAAGGGGCCCTCTATCTACCTCCTTCTCGGGTGCAAAACCCTGCTGAAAGTAAACAGATTGAAACTTTATCTGTTTTAATCCGTCATCTATCCATAAGTATATATCCTTTTGAATAGTTTTCAATACACGGCGATCCGTTTTTATCTGTTAACTATCCGTTTTAATCCTTTTATATCCGATTTGATGTATTACTAGCCGTTTATATACCTACCTGCTTCAATCTTTCATTTTTATCCGCGACTTAATCTTTATCTATCCAGGAATTACTTAGATTTGATCCCGTCTCCAATCACGGATTAAAAATGTATTCGTTTAAATTATTGCCTATCCCCTTTAATCCGTTTTTCATGGATAAATACGATACCATCTCACGGATAGATAAGGATAAAAAAGTTCGGATTCAACCGGATATTGGTTTATGTGTATTATATTGTAAATATAAATTTTACAAAATGTGGGGCCTATCTTTTTTCGGTTATCGATTGACAACTTTTCTTTTTTCGACGCAAAAGATTCGATATATTTCAGCATTCACACTCTGCCCTAATATCCAGCTTTGTCCTTCGTTCCTATCATTTAGAAAATCCTGTCATAGTGAAAGCTGGCTACTTAGGTGAGGATAATAGGTATCCATACAACGGGCAGTTCCATAGATACAAATTACAAAATAGTCTCACCCTCAGTCGATTCCTCAGCGGAACAAAAATATCCAGATGGCATCATTAAAGAAAAATCAAAAAAATCGACTTTATGTGTGCTTCGTGATCGATATTTATCGATTTATGTTTATTGTACAACAGAATCAAATAAATAGTTAAAAAGACAATTAAAAGAATTATCTTGATAATTTACTATTAAACAAATTGTTTGTCTATAATAAAATTTTTAACAGCAATTTTATTTGTTCTTTTAAAAGTTTTGAAATTCTAATCTATTGATTTTTTTTCTTATTTCGTGTTATCATTATTATTATTATTATTATTATTATTATTATTCATTTTTACTTAAAAATTATAGAAATCTTTTTTAAATGGATTAATTAAACTTTCCTCATTCTCATTTGATAAACACACCATTTCCCGAAAATACAGATATTTATTAAAAAATTCGTAAAGTCTGGAACGACTCACGATAAACTAATTGGGTTAAAGTATTTTTACTTTTTCGACATAAATAATAATTCAATATATAATATTGAATATAATATATAATTAATAATATTTTATTTAAAAGTCCCTTTTAATTAAAAATATTACAATATATTAATATGGAGTCAATCGGGGCGACACCGGGTTATGTATCTGAATGGTGCACTTCGGCCCCGATCGAGTCTCGCGTTTCATTTTGAGTCTGGGTCCATCTAGATATGGCCAATTTGGGCCAAGTTCTTTCCAATTGGGCCCCGATCAGAGCCATATTGGAATTTCTGCACGGGTATGAGTGAATGAATAGGAAGATTATTATTATTAAATTATTATTAATTAATCATTGCTAATTAATAATTAATTATGGAAATTATGATTACATTTTTAATTTTCAAAATTTTAATTTATATATATAATTCTTCAAATAAAAAAAAATGGCCAAAGGAGAACTTGTAGATCTTTCGAATTTTCGATTTTTTAAGGAAAATCAAAAAGTTGTTATGTAGATCCTATAGAGTGTTCAAAAAGAAACATTTTTCTTCTTTAGACTTTTTTTCATATCGTGGGTTACTTGGCTTCTAATTTAAGTTTTCTTTTATTTTTTGGATTTTCAAAATGTTATAAGTCTTTCAATTTTTTTTTATCCAAAATAGTCATTAAGAAAAATTATTGGACTTTTTGAGTACTACGAACATTCGTCATTAGAATTTTCAAATTAAAAAAAAAGTGGTTTCAAAATTGTTCAAAATGATCCAACTTTTTGAATTTGTATCCAAAATGTTTGGCCAACAAACTTTTAGGACACTAAAAGAGTATATCAAAGGAAAATCTAATCGGTCAATTCTTTCGAAAGTTATCGTGCTCACAAACTAAAAATCTACAGACAGACAGACAGACATATTCGTAAAAAATGTTTTTCGGGTTCGGGGGGTCCCAAAATTTTTGACATTTGACAAAAACCGGGGGTAGAGGGTGGGGGGGGGGTGGTTAAAATTTTACACAAATCTAATACCTTCTCTGATGAGAATGTAATAATAAAAAAGCTAATTTAAGAAAGTAAATCGACCCCAAGACAACATATTTGAGTATTTTTAAGATACAAAAATGTAACCTATGCGGAACGGTTGTTTTGAAATGGAAATAAGATCCTAATAGATATAACGTGACTGTTAGAAATTAAAACTTTTCTCCAGGAACCCTTGTTTCTTAATCTTTGATCCTTATCTTATTTTCGCCTCTTTGAAAAGCGAGAACTGGAAATTTTCACAAAGCCTAAGTTAGACAAAAGAATCACACTACAGGAAAAAATTTCTCCGTGAAAAGTATTGTCGGGAGTAGAATTCCGAGAATTAGCTTATCTTCCAGTCGATAAACAACAGGGAAGCAGACAGACAACCCATAAAATTATTACGGCACTACCATTCGCAATATCGTCGAAACGCTCATTCCAGAAATAAAAAAACTTTCTTGCTCTTTTAGGTCGCGTAAAAGAGAAAAGAATTTCTTAAAATAAAGAATGCGGAAAATCCAATCGTTTAAGGCGATGAGTCTTGTGTTGGTGCAAAAAAGGAAAAAGTTCTTAAATTAATTGTTTTATTTGTTTTAATTCTGTTGAATTCCCTTGAATGATTTTCAGTAATCTCGCATCTTGAATTATTTGAAATCTTGTGAATTCTATTAAATTCTCTTAAATACTTTGAATCCTTTCAAATTCTCTTAAATTCATTTGAATTCTGGAAACTCTAGTTTGAACTCTTCTAAAAGATGAAGGAGAAGAAAAAAAAGCAACAGGTGCATGCATGCAGTCTTTCGTCAAATGTTGAATTAACAAGCAGCAAAGCACGCTTCCTTGTGGCACTTCCTATCGAAGTAAAATTAGTAGTATCAGGATGCACAAAAAATAGGGCTGACGAGTGACCGCAAGGTGGTAAGGAAGTAGCCAAAGATCAAGAAAATAACAAGACATGGGCACTCTACCGTAACCCCTTCCTCAATTCCGCAAAAGACAAAGTTAATCAAATTATCTATCACTGCTTCCTCCGAAGGGAAGACGATTTCTGTCATTCACCCGAATTACACTTTTCCTGTTGCAGGAACAGGCCACTTTTATATATCTTTAAGGAAAGGATGTAAAAAGTATTTCTTGACGGAAGCAAAGGTACTTTTCAAAAATCCCTCTCTTAAAAAAAGACGGAGTTCTTTATTATACAGGATAGCGACAAGATTCAATTTTTTAATTTCTCTGCGACATTTCCCTGACACAGAAAAGTATTAAAAATGTGCACAAATTTTCAATAATAATAATAATACTATTGAAATTATTCAAAAATTTCATATAATATCACTTTAAATCTTTTGAAATTTAAAATCACTTCACACAACATTTAACATTCGTAAAAATCTCTCGAATTTACAACGACTTTTTCAAAAAAACTCTTAAAATTCATTGAAATTTCTTGAAATTCCTGGGAACATCTTAAAATTCAAAGAAACCCCTTTAAATAGTTAATATTTCACGAGATCCCTTTACTTTTCACTAATCTTTTTAAAATTCCTCAAAATCCTTTGAAATAAGACTTTAAATTCCACGAAAAACTTCAAAATCTACTAAAATTTTTAAAAATCTCTCTTAACATTTCCTGTAATCCTTGAAAATTCCATAAAACATTTTCAGAATCTCGTGAAATATTTTTAAATTCCACAAAGAATTTTAACATCTTTTAAAATGCATTAAAATTGCATTAAATCCTTTATAATTATTTTACAAAATCGTTTACAACTTATAAAAATTTCGTGAAATTCTTTAAAATTCCCTAGAAAAAAACTCTTGAAACAAAAAATCTCACATTATCGTTTTTAAAAATCAAAAATGACTTGAAATTTTTTAAAAATCTATGAGGACTATTAATAAAATTCCGTAAAATCATTTTTAAAATATCAAAATTACATAAAATTTTTAAAAGTTTATTCTTAAAATCCTTTAGAATTCCACGAAAATCTTTAAAATACGTAAAAGATTTCTTAAAGTTCTTGAAAGCCTCTTCACGGAGAGAAATAGATATTAACTGTTAATATCTAGATTTTTAGATTTAATATCCGAGATATTAAATTTAAATATCTAAGATATTAAAATTATATATCTAGAATACTACTGCTATAGGTTAGGATCATAGTTACTAGGATTTATTTATTATTATTTTATATATTAAATAATTAATAATAATGTAAATAATAATATTATATATTAAATATTTATTCTGGTCGACATTTACATCAATAGATCATTTAAAATGACTAATGCAGATTAAGAGCAAATCTATTTGCTTAATAAACTGATTTCTTTTAGTTTGAACAACTTCGTAAGCAAACAAATGTTCACAGAATGATCCGATGATCAGGATATATATGTTAAATAAAAATTCACAGATAAAAATACACTAAATGCGATTAATGATCGAATCCGTCGAAACTCGAAGCTTCAATCAATAGCTTTCATTCAAAGTGATCGAAAAAGTATAAAAGAATAAAGTGTCGTGATCGCACGCGCGCAGTGCGTGCGTGCATGCGCAAATCTTTAATATCTGAAATATTAAACTTTAATATCTCAGATTTTAAATTTTAATATCTTAATTTATTAGAATATTAATATCTTCTGTTATTAAAACGTAATATCTCTAAAACGTCGATATATTACTCTATAACATCTAGATATTATGTGATAATATTCAGATTTTTAATATTCAGTTCTTAATATCCAGTTTTCTCCGTGTTGAAGTTCCTTAAACTTCTGCAAAATATTTTATAAATCATAAAAATCTTGTGAAATCCTTTAAAATTTCTCAAGGAACTTGAAAATACCTTAAAATTCTTTGAACTCCTTAAAATATCTTAAAAATCTCTTGAAATTTCATGAAGTTCTTTTAAAATTCAAGTAAATCTTTTAAATATTTTACAAATCTCTTGTAATCCCTTTAAATTTCTAGAAACCTAGATAATTTAAAAGAATACCTAGAAGTAAAATCCTTGGATAGTTTCTAAAATTTGTTAAATAAACCATAAAAGATATATATCTAATACGACAAAGATAACATAGTTAGCATAAACGTCAATTTCTATTTTCCCTGACATATGTGACAACCCTGATTATATTATATTAACAACTTTTTTCTATTAAGAGTCTCTGTTTTTCAGAACATTTTCATCATAGTAAATATAACTTAAATTATATATATGTAATACAAGGATTGCGGAAGGAAATTTTTCTGTTAAAAAATGCTCAATTTTGTTTATTTCAAATTTACATTTAAATTTTACGATTGTACTTTCAAATTCAATAAACTTTTATGGCAAACCGCATCCTGTATGTTGTAATAAACAGAGAGTTCTGAAAGGACTATAAGACTCTTCAATAGATTGGGCTGAAGTATCAGACGTCTAAGTTAAACAATTTTTTTTTGCATTCAATTCAATCATAGAAATAATGTATCAATAAATAATTTACTGACGTGCTGATGGTACTTTTCAGTTGAAAAAAATTATGAACAACAAAAAAAATTTTTTTCAAAAAATTCTATTTATATTTAGAATGTACCTATTTCTAACATTGGGGTTTCAAAAGTGCACTCTGAAGATGCTACCCCCCGCGTATCTCGAAAATTTAATTTGCCTATAGTTTATACTATGTATCTACCTTCAAAGTCGGCTTTCAGAAAAATTTATCCTGTACACGATAATTTTATTTATTTTTTTCAAAATGTGATTTCATGGAATTTTTGGGATTACACTCGACATATGGCTTCATTCTGTATAATATATATAGTTTTTCAATGATATAGCCAAATTAATTTATAACCATAAACTTTCCTGTATCACGTAGCTTTTATACCATTGAAAATGAAAATATTTGTTAGTTCTATTTTATTCTAAAGTTTACGATCATACAAATTTCATAATCTTCTACTTGACTGCTCAGAGTGCAGTAAAACGAATGGACTTTAAAACGTTATAGCTGAAAGCGTTATGGATCGATGTCGCCCTTTATATTTAAACAATTTCAGACAAGTCTCGAGTCTCGACTCGTATGACAAGGTTTGGCGTTAGGGAGAAAGACGTTAGGCTTACCTTGGGGAGATTCTTTAGCATGACAATAAGACATCTGCTTGGCACGAGCTTGTCTGGGGTTCGAAACGTTGAAAACTACCAGTCTGGTGAAACTACCCTTGACGAAGTCACTCGCCTGACTCAGGCTCATGCTCGAATAATCTTCCACGTGGTAATGGGGAAAAAATGATACGCAACGAGCTGCTCTTCTTGAAGAGACACGATTAAACGGATGAAATGTTGAAGAATCTCCACACCTGGAAGATCCAACATTCATCATACACGTCCACGCTTCAGAGACTTGAGGTTTTTGGCCATAATAACCTTGTACTCAAGCCTCAAACACAAATTATACAAGACGGCCCTATATTTCGATTCGGTATACCTGTTACAGAAGGGGAGGATAAGTCTCCACATTCCACAACTCTTATCTTAACCGTTAACGTAAATTTAACAGAACTTAAGTGCAGAACTATATAGTAACTCAAGTGTGTCGCGCGGCACAACCGTGAAAGTGTCACTTATTTTTTCAAAACATATTTTATTGTCTTAAAAATTCTCTACATTGTAATGAAAAAATTTGAAATTTTTAAAACAATTTTGTTTAAACAAATTCTGCGGAAAAAAATTACATAAAATTGGTATTGAACTATTTTTATCTTATATTTGGGCTTTTTTGGGGGGTGTTATTCTTGGTTATTCCTTCTAACAATTAGACGATAATAAATAATGTTTGCTATCTATTACATCTTAAAATAGAACATAAAAGTAAAAATTATTTAATATTTTCAAAGTTTTTACTTATTTAATTACACTATTTGTTTTTATTTTGATAAGTTAAATGTTTTATAAAAAAATAATAAAAAGTGGTCGATAATAATGAATGCGTATATGAAATATACGCAATATACTCGTAAAAACTCGCCATTTTGCTTGTGTTTCTAAAGTATGAGCCTATAACATTTCTGTCCTTGATTTAATGAAATTTTGCACATACATAGGCAAAATATTATTCTAACATATTTTGCTTACGTTCAGAAATGAAATGAGTCTTATTCTGATTATTTCATGGAATATATATTTTTAAATCTTGTATTCCATTATTAGACAAGTTGTTGTATCTGTATCTGTAGTTCGAATAAGTCACCTCTGTCACTTTTGCTTAGCGTAGATAGCTTTTTTCGGTAGGGGGGCGATATTATTTTCTTAAATAATTCATAAATTTTTTTTCTCAAGTTTCTAATGTGATATTAAAAGACTCATGGGGGGGGGGGTTTGATTCCCCGGATACTCCCCCATATCTACGCATGGTGTGTCTCATTTTAGGGTCATCCCCAAAAATACTGTCCCTGTTCCAGTAATGGTTAAGATGACTATCTATGAAAATACAGTATTTTTATACGTATAATGCATTAATCATCCTATATTATTGTGGGAATCTGATCACGAATATGTTTTTTTTAATCATACTTATATTATGTGACTTTACCTTATTTGTGGCTCTTATTTTTCGAAAAATATGTTACGCCTTATATTTGTTTTATTTTTGATTCTACATTTGGGCTCTATTCATTCTTGTATTATTTTGCATCTTTCATTTGGGTCTTTTCGGGACTTTTTATAGGACTTGTGCCTTTGGGTCTTCCAGATTTTTCCGTTGGTTCCAAGAGGTCAATCCCTTGGGTGAAAAACGGTTTTGAACATAAGGCCCTTGGTCACCATATATAATTCAACAGGTATTGGGGTGCATACTTATTATTTCAAGTTCACATCATGAGGCACGTGTTGAACGTGTGGCAAGTTCGTCTTGGTTAGATGCTTACCACGATTCTTCGGGGTTGAAGTTGAATTACCTTAATCACTCCATGAAACTCTTATAGGTGATATTGTAACTGTCATTATAACACTTTGACCATTGGCCCAAACTTTTTAACGGATGCATTTGTCGTTAATGCATTCTTGAATATTTATTCATGAGTAGGGGTAAGTATTGAACGTTACCGAATTTAAGAAATATACAGTGGACGGTGCGCTATCAAGCGCTTGAAGCTGACCCGCGACTATAAACAATTATAGCTATTTATTAAAAAGTATCTAACGGCCCACTCTTTAATTTTTATGGGATATTCTCAAAACTATTATAAAGAATATTTTAATGCTGGAAAAAACGCTTTTAAACATGTCCGTTTTCCATAAATGCCATTTATTTAAAACAATTGCATATTTCTTATGTGAAAAAAAAAGGAATATTTTTTTCATTCATCGCTATTTGCAAAGTGTAGGTAATTGTCGACTTTACCTGAAAATTTCATTGTTTTCTGAGAAATAGTTTAAGAACTGGAAGATTTTATTAAATACCTCATTTTTTCTACTCCAGATGTTTAAACACTTGTAACTTGAAAAGTTTGCATATCATATTGAAATAAAAAAATACGTATCTATTTGTTTTGTATCTAAAATACGAAAAAAAAATATTCGAGGCGATTTTATTTTTCAGTTCTAAATATGATTTACAAATGACAAACAGCGATTAGGAAAATTAAAGATTTTGAAACATAAAAATGATGAATTATAAAAATTAGGGAAAATAAATTTTCAGAAAAATAAAAATAATGTTAAATAATAATTCTAGAATATAAAAATTTGGGAAAATACTTTTCAGGCAGAATAAAAATTCTGGAAAGTAATAATTCGGAAAAATAAAAACCATATCAAATTGAAATTAGAAAAGACAAAAATTACAGCATATTATTATTAGATGAAATGAATTGATGTTAAATCAATTTTATGGAAAACAGAATTTTGGGGCATTTTCATGTGCCCCAGAAATACTTTACTGGACTGCGGCAAACAGGCGCTAATCCGTAGTTTAAGATTAGCTTAACTTCCCAACAGAGGTGAATTGGGGAGTATTGACTCAGGGTAATAAAAATTATAGGTTTCATTTGTACGACTGATCTCATTCGTCTTGTATAGACTTTTCCATTCTACTTGGTTCTGGAGATGGAGATTCTGAATAAAAATCTGCAGCTGGCATCTTCGCCTCCCTTCAGCCCAGTCAGAGAGCTATTGTACCCGGGGCACGGGCTAGACTTTTGTACCAAGCTATTGTCGACAAGCGTCTGATGTTGCAGCGGGTGACTTTCGATTTAAGAAAAAAATTCGTAATCTGAGGAACCTGAAAAAAAAACACTAGAAAGTCGTCGATGCTAAGTTGCAGATTAAAGGAATTTCGCTCAATTTATGTGAAATACTATTTCATTTTTTTTCTCATAAAAAAAAGAAAAATTTATAAAATTATAATTCCTGAAACTTTTTTTTTTAAGATTTAGAGTAGGGGAGGTGGTCCGGTTATGGGCATAGTTAGGTATTTTCTTTATAATTTTTGACCAAATGAATTTTGTGCAGCAATAAGCAAATCAATAGAAATCTAGAGACCTTAGCTAACTACTAGTGATAGGATTGATTCGTTTTTGTTGGAAATAAAATATTCAACTTTTTATAGATTTCTCGATTTCGACCGAAAACATTTTTTTAACCGGTTGTGGGCACCCCTGAAAAGTCTTCTAAATATTGAAAAATATGAAATCAAACGCTACGAAATGGAGGAAAAAAGGAAATTTATTCATTTTCAAACCTGTAGTGACACAAAGATTAATGAAAAATAACCAAAAAGCCTTCATAGTATAGTAAAAACGCCAGGAAAAGTTATGTTAACACTAATAATAATTTTTGATAGCTTTTCGGACACACATATGCGCTAAATGAAAAAAGCAAGGTGTCCATATCTGATAAAATTTTGGTGCCCACTACTGGAAAATGCAGAGCTCTCAAAAAATACCCAGAAAATTTTTTAGTGCGAACATTTTCATGAAACCGATATGATATCACAAAATATATTAAATTTCCTTTATAAATATATGATACTGACTTTTTTTGCCTTCATTTACTTCGATTTATCGCACTTCAAACACAAGGAGTTTTTTATGTTCACAATGTCGTTCTTTACTTCGGTGTTAGCACAAAATCATCGTGTAAACATAGCACTCCAAGGTCAATCGTCAGATTAATTGTTTCTGCTCATTGTGGAAAGTTATGCTACGGTGCCCACAACCGGGTAATCTACCCTACTTATTCAGTGAGAAAGATTTAAAATTATGAAACTTTTTTTATTTTCCTTAACTCTCACTTGACATAATGCAAATTTTATTTTTTTAAATGTCTTATCGCTTTTTTTCATCGAGGTATCGTGGTCCAAAGTTAGCAATAATTTTTATTAGTGCTTGCACCAATTATCCTGACAATGTATGTATGTATGTATGTATGTATTATTATTATTATTATATTATTATGTATCTTTTATTATTTAAATACAAAATTGCACGTTAATGTTATACATCACACAATTCTTTGAATGAATTTTATTATTATTTTTTTTTTTGTTAAAAAGCTTTAGTGCCTTTCTTTGATGATTGCATCATAATAAGCACACACAAATAAAGTTTATACTTCTGTACATTCGCGAATAATAAATCAATCTTGAATGAAAAATTTGAGAAATGGAAGTCAACAGTGTTCCTCCCACCACCCGATATAATAAATATTTAGATAAATTTAAGTTACGTAAACGAATCTGGTTAGTATATATATATATAGGACTGAGAAAAAAATTTTCTTTAGATACTGTGCAGAAAAGTCTTAAGATATCAATTTTTGAGTTTCTATCTGAAGAAAAATGAAGATTCTTATTGGAAGTCTACTCCTTACATCTGTAGTTATACTGAATTCTATTGGTAAGTGTAACATAATATTAATATTATTAATTTTACATAACGTAAAAATGGCAAAAAACCTTAAATCTCCACTTTTTCTGCAGAACTGAGTTCAGGAACTTCAATAATTCAAATAATCAATAACGTGCAAAAGAGAGAAACTGTAATATTGCCAAATGGTCGTTATTATATTGCAATCTCAAATTCACCAATTACCATTATTTATGAGAACAATACTCGCATTGCATATGTAAAGCAGCTAAATGATCGCGGTATTAAAAAAACTGCTGTAGTTCATCCGAAGCCCGAACGACACCGTCTACCTTTGCCCTGGCCTCGTGGAACATAAATTCAATAAATCAATTGAAAAATTGCATATATATGATTGTACACGTAATATACTTGAATAAAAACTTTATTCATCGAAAATTACTTCTACACATCTCAATTTGTTTTTTTTTTTAATGTTGTACAAAAAGGTCCCGTTTCTTATTAATTTTTCCTCGGTTGCAATTCTTTTAAATATGATATGAAAATTACAAAAAAATTCATAAATAGATTAAACACCAGCGCCACAAAAATTCTATGAGTTCTAAATATCAAATTTTGATTCCTTTCATGTAACTAATAAAGGACAAAATAGTTCTTTTGGGTAAAGTCGTTTTGCTTACACAGTCAACTTAGAGGACACGAAACGTAAAGGTGATTTTAGAATGTGTCCTATGGACACTTTTAGGACGTCCTAAAGATATACTAGTTTAAATTCGATATGTAAATTATAGGTAAATAAACATTTCATATTTTTTTTTTTTAATAATATAATAGATCTGTTGTAATTATTTCTAAAATCTAACTCTGGCTTAGACTGAAGCATCCGTTGAGATAATTATAGATAAAGGCAACGAAATAAATCGTCACAAATTGAAAAATAAAGAAGTTATTATTATTCTTATTAGATTATTAATAATCTAATAAGAATAATTTTTCAAGTTCAAACCTTTAAACTATGAAGATTTAAAGCTAATGTAAAAAAGGTAAAAGATTTCTTGTGTTTTAATTTCTGCCTTTATAAATATGATTTGATTACCAAGAAGCACATTTATAATTTGATTCTAAATGACTGAAATTTTTTAAGAAAGCATTGCTTCATCAAGATATAAGTAGTCCAAGTATTCCTTCTACTATTTATTTGGTAACATATGTTTATCTTATTATTCAAATATTAAATTGCATTTTAACATTAAATTTAACGAAACTAATGTCACTATTATTTTCCACAATAGTGCACAATTCATTCGATGAATTTTATTACTGTTTTTTTCGTTAAAAGAATTTTATTGCGTATGCTTGATAGTTGTATCATTGTAAGCACACTCAAATAGTTAAAGTTAATATTTGTGTAGGTTTAGTGGGTAATAAATCAATCTCGAATGGAAAATATCAGAAACTGAAGTCAACAAAGTTCCCCCTTCCACTCTATATTATAAATTTTAAGATAAAAAAAAGTTGCATAAACGGATTTAACCAGTATATAAAGGACTGCAAAAAAATTTGTTCTTTAGATGCAGTGCTGAAAATTCTTTAAGATATCAATTTCTGAGTTTCTATCTGAAGAAAAATGAAGATTCTTATTGGCAGTCTACTCCTTACATTTGTAATTATACTGAATTCTGTTTGTAAGTGTAATATAATACAGTTAATTGCCAAATATCAACTAATTATTCAATTGTAAAAATGACTGCACAAAGCTATTGTTCCAATTTACAAAAACTTTAAACCTCCACTTTTTTCCAGATTTGAGTTCAGGACAAACTGGATCTGTTCCTCTAGGAAGATCAGAAATTCAAAGAATCAATACCGTGAGACAGGGTCAAACTATAAAGTTGCCAAATAATCGAAAGTATACGGCAATCTCAAGTTTCCCGGCTACTATTATTTATGAGCTCCATACTAACATTGTATATGTAAAGCAGCAAGATGTGCGTGGTACTCTACAAACTGCTATATTTCGTCCTCGTCGTTGGTTTCATTTATTTTAAATATGATTAAAATTACAATTTATACGAATTAGTAAACTAATAACAAGAACCGCAATATATTTAACCCCTTAAACACACAAATGCAAACACAAACAAACAAAAAACACAAGCTTAAATTAGATATGTAGGTAAATAAACGTTTAAATTTTACGGAACTAATGTCACTTTTATTTTCTACAATATTGCACAATTCATTACATAAATGTTATTACTGTTTTTTTCGTTAAAAGAATTTTCGTGCGTATGCCTTATAGTTGTATCATTGTAAGCACACTCAAATAGTTAAAGTTAATATTTGTGTAGGTTTCGCGGATAATAAATCAATCTCGAATGGCAAATATCAGAAACTGAAGTCAATAGAATTCCCCCTTCCACTCTATATTATAAATTTTAAGATAAAATAAAGTTGCGTGATCGGATGTAACTATAGTAGGGGAGAGGTGCTCACAGTTGTTCGGTGTACACAGAGAATCAAAAGAAATATCTAGAAAACTATTAAATAAAATATATTTTAATTACTAAATATCTATGACTTTATTGCATAAGCATTTTTTAGAAAAGTTACATTGCAGACCTTTGCGTAATTTTTTTTTTTTTTTTTTTTTAATGAAATATGTTTTTGACACATTGCAATGATTTTCTTCTGAACTGTATCTAACATTTAAAAAAATAACAGGACTTTCAAAAAGTTTTCCACTTGATATCAATTTCTGAGTTTCTATCTGAAGAAAAATGAAGATACGTATTGGTAGTCTACTCATTACATTTGTAGTTATACTGAATTCTATTGGTAAGTGTACTATAATATATTTAATTGCCAAATATGGACTAAATATTCAATTGTTTAAGTTTAAGTGATGAAAAGCTATTATTCCAATTTATAGAAACTTTAAACCTCCACTTTTTTCCAGATTTGAGTTCAGGAAGTTCAAGTAGCCAAGGAAGTTCTCAACGAAGTGGAACTATTACTCAAGGAATATCAACAGTTAAAAAACTGAATAACGTGATGAGGGGAGAAGTTATAGATTTGCCAAATAATCGTCAGTATACTGCAATCTCAAGTTTTCCGATTACTATTACTCATGAGCCGCATACTGGCATTATATATGTAATGCAGAAAGATCGGTTTGGTATTCAACAAGTTGCTGTAAGTCATCTGAGGCCCGCGTTCGTAGCACATCGTCTACCTCCGCCCCCGCCACGACGATCAATGTAATAAATCAATTGAAAAAATGCATATAGGTATATGATTGTAAACCTAATATGCTGGAATAAAAACTTTATTCGTCGAAAATTACTCTTGCACATCTGAATTTGTTCCTTTCTTATTACTTTTTCTTCGCAGGTTGCAATTTTTTTTAAATATCATGAAAATTACAAAAAAATTCACAAATAGATCAAACATGTTTGGTGCACCAGTCCCACAAAAATTTGTTGAGTTCTAAATATCATATTTAGATTTCTTTTATGGAACTTGAAAGCGAAAAATAGTTTTTTTTGGGTAAAGTTTGCTTTTGTTTCAAGTTTTGCTTACACGCACAATAAACTTAGCGGGCATGAAATATAAAAACGATTTCAGAATGTCCAATGGACGCTTTCAGAACGTTCTAAAGATATAAGTTTAGGACGTATATGAAGTTGAAAAAAACGTCCAATAAACTTCCCAAATCAGGCCAAATATCGTCCAATATATTCCATGTTTTTCAGGTTCAGGGAGTCATAAAACGTGGAGATTTGACCAGGGAGTCAAATTTTACACAACTCTAATACATTCTCTCTGATGAGAATGTAAAAATGCCTATAATCTATATAATATATAATAATTTTGTAGATATTCTTTTTGACTCTCTGTTCACAACTTCACATCGAGAAACTGTGGCATTTTTTCCCAAGAGCAATATCATTTCTTCTTCGGAAGCTAAGGCTATAAGGGCTGCGTTGGAGGGGTCATGGAAAAGAAAGGGGACTAAAGAGAAGGGAAGGAAAATGAAAGGGAGTCAAGCGTAACGCACGCGGTTCGGTGGTTGAACGGTCAACGAGAAGAAAAGAGTAATGGCATGTGTGTCCTGATCTCGAATCATTAAATCGTTTCTTAAGTGCAGACGACCATAACCACCGTCACACTTAGCGACACCTGGATTATACATATAGCTCCCATTAAAGCTTATAGCTTTCTTATATTCACTGGAAAAATTGATTTGGGAATCTATTCTCTAGTCAGTAGTGTATTATTAGTTCTATTCATACAATTCTTAACGGTTTATATGTACACTTATGAATCATAAGCTGTGTCAACATTAGTGTTGCATTTAGTGCTGCCAGGTCTGGATATTTTTCTTCAGATCTAAGGAAATTTCTTCCATCTGCGGTTTCTGAAGAGCTTGAGGTTTGTTTGAAATCTCTGCAGATCTTTTTAATTGATCTTTTTATGTAAAAAAGCAGTTGCGGATCCAAGGGAGTGGGGGG
>UCOH01011432.1:0-18216 GCA_900474275.1 Synergus japonicus | reverse complement strand
GGGGGGGGGGGGGGGGGGGGTGAGTCGCCCTTCAATATCAGAAACTAGCTGTGAAGTTGTATCAACTTTTGTGCTCATTCAATGAGCACGTTGCTTCCTCAAAGTAAATATGATTTGCATCCTCTATGAGGAATTAATTGATTAATTAAATGAATTAATATTAGGTCAACACAAAGAAAATAAACTTTTCTTAATTTTGATTACTTGAGAAGTTATAGTCGAAAAATTCAGTTTCGAAAATTAAAATAAAACATAATTTTCTTATTTTTTTGTGGAAACTGGATTTTGTCACCACTACAAAGCTTCCTTCCTCTATGAGGAAGCAAAAACCATAAAAGTAAAAAAATAAAAATTGGCAGATTGTAAAATTATGTGACACTAAAATATATGAATAATTCGGGATCTTGTCTTATACATACATATATAAATCTGAGGTAGTCCATCAAGTTTATTACTAATAATCATTAATACTTTTCTAAATTTTTAAATCGATATTGGAGGACCATGATTAAAGGTCGTGGATGGTTCGTCAATATGTCAATCGATTACGATAAAGGATTTCTTCTCATGCCTATTTTGAATAAAAAATCCTTTATCAGTAAAAAGAATTATTTGATAGTCAACAAACTGTTTTTAGAGTACGTGTAGAAAAGAACATCATCATCATTTACTCACGTTATAACAGGAAAACCTTAATATTAAAAATAGAGTACTATTTTCGTATAAATTGCTAATTCATTCTGTAAAGTTTATATTACTACGATTTTTGTTTAAAAAACTCTTTAATCCCTCGCCAGACAATTGCGCTGTAATAAGTACATAATAAATCAATCTCGAATGGAAACTTTCAGAAACTAAAGTTAACAGAGTTCCCCCTTCTACTCTATATTATAAATTTGAAGATAAAATTTAATTGCGTGAATGGGTCTAACTAGTATATGTATATGTATATATATATAGAAGTGCAGAAGAACATTTTTCTTTAGATAGAGTGCAGAAAATTTTTGAGATATCAATTTTTGAATTTCTATCTGAAGGAAAATGAAGATACTTATTGGCAGTCTACTCCTTACATCTATAGTTATACTGAATTCTATTCGTAAGTGTAATATAATATGCATTAACATTACTAATTCTACATTCAGTGTATCAGGAAACAAAAATTTGTAAACTTTGAATTCATATAGTGTTATCTTAATTCCTGCTAATAATTAAAATATACAATAAGTACTGCATATTACATTTTGATTATATATTAGATTCAGAGGTATTATAGGGACGTTATATTGATCTTCTAAATTTTATTTGAGTTGTTTAATAAAGTTGAGGGGGCTTAAAAGAGCGTCTATTATGCTTAAAAAGCAGATGTAGCAGGTTAATAGAATTGAAAAGAGGACTTGATACGAAACAAGTATAGATAGATAAAAAATAGAATTAATTATCAAGCAATTTCAATTCTTTTGAATTCTGAGATTCTTAATGAGAACATACTGTATACAGTTAATTGCCAAATATATGAATTAATTATTCAATTGTCAAAATTATCCAATTAACAAAAACCTTAAGGCTGTTGCAGGAGGGAGAAGAAATCTGTAGAATACTCTAACCTGCAGGGTAAATTTCGTTGAATTTTTGAGGCCACAGGAAGGACTTTTAAAAAGTCTTTTCAAGCCCTGAAGGGAAAGCAGACTCAAACTTAGGGAACTTGGTGTTTCGATTTTTGATTAGAGGAAAATATCGGCGTAATTCAATAATTTTACCTTGTGTATTTACCGATGTGTCTCACACACATTGGCAGCAATGGACAAAATGGCCGGCGTCGTTGAATACACCAGGTAAAAGTATTGAATTACGCCGATATTTCCTTCTAATCAAAAATCGAAACACCAAATCCCCTAAGTTTGAGCCTGCTTTCCCTTCAGGACTTGAAAAATCTTTCAGAAAGTCCTTCCTGTGGCCTCAAAAAGTCGACGAAATTTGTCTTGCAGGTTAAGAGTACTCTCAAATTTCACCACTTTTTCGACTTTCCTGCAACAGCCTTAAACCTTCACTTTTTTCCAGATCTGAGTTCAGAAAGTTCAAACGGCAGGTTAGGAGGTTCTCGACTAAGTGGAGCTACTTTTAGAGGAAAAACATCGCATAGAGTCTTTAACGTGAGAGAGGGTGAAGTTCTAGAATTGCAAAATAATCGTCATTATACTTCAATCTCAAATGCACCAGTATCCGTTATTTTTGACAATATTACTCACATTGTATATATACAGCAGCGAGATAAGAACAATGTTCCAATTAATTCTGTAAAGGAACCGCTGTATCTCGTACGACAAGTATCTGGGCCTTCACAATAAAGTCTCCACAATGTATTTCCTTATTTAGTTTATAAAATATAGGGAAAAATTTTCTATAAATATATATTACTTTATGAAAATAAATAATATATTATAAATTATAAATCTACCTAAATTCCACATTTATTTATGCAACATAGCGCCCGATTCGCATTGGATTTCATTATATTTAATTTTAGTTAAACACGTTTACAGTAATAATCTATATATAACTTATAGTCCAGGCAACTGGTACTTTTTTCCGTAATAATTCCCAGACTCATTTTTTTTTGGAAATAGCTTCTAGATGGGGTCCTGAATGACCCTTAAAAATGTGTAACGTGGATCGATTTCCAAAGTGTGGTTTTTTTAAAAAAAAATTTTCAAAAATCAAGTTTGCGTCGACGGACCATTTCCATTGCGTTAAATAGACGCTCACCAGCCCCCCATTCCAGTCCTCCTAGAGAAGGCTAGAATGTCGCTAATTTGCAGCGTCCTAATCTCCTCCGGTTCTAGCAAAGCCGCCCCGAGGGTTTGGTGTCTGAGCCCAGCTAATGCCGGGCATTGACCTAGGACATGAAGGGACATTTCATCATTCCTTTCACATTTTCTGCAGACGGTGCTGTCTACCAGCCCCATCTTGTATCTATGGTAATTTAAATGGTTATGCCCTGTGAGCAATTGTACCATTAACTTTACCTCCTTCCTGGTCCGGTTTAGGATATTTTGGGCCAAATCCCTCCTGCAGCATAAGCCCAGGAGGGCCTTCGCCTGTCTGAATCCCTTCACCTGTGCCCAGTATCTGTGGTGCTGCTGTGTCACCCATTTTTTGATCTCCAAGCGGGTGCAGCAGGCTGTCAGGCCCAAAAAGGGTTCTGGGCCAATTGGTCTGCTCGCTGCTCCTCTTTTCGCCAATTGATTTGCTTTCTCGTTGCTCTTGATCCCTGTGTGACCAGGGACCCATTTTAGGGTCACCCTATTGTTTACTGACAGTTGGTTGAGAGCCTTTTTACACTCCCACACCAAAATCGACGTGATTTCCGGTTTTCCAACTGCCTTGATTGCCGCCTGGCTATCGGAGCAGATGCTGATACATCCGCCCCTATAATTTTCCTCTATCAGCATCTCCGCACATCGGAGTATGGTAAAAACCTCCGCCTAGAATACCGTAGGGTATTATCCTAGTGGGATCGCCATACCCCTCTTATGCGCGCTGTCATAGAGTCCAGCTCCCGTCCAGCCCTCCGCCTTAGAGCCATCCATAAACACGATGTTCCCTTGTAGGAAGGCCCCCCCCTCCTTCTTCCACAACTCCCTTTCCGGGATGCATGTCCGGAAGAGTTGGTCGAAGCTGTATCTTTTTGTTATTTTATCCTGCCGCATCCTAAGAGTTGGCAGATTACCGATGTTACTTGGGAGCCTAGTATATCTAGGCCCTTACGACCATCTACCCGTCGCAGCAAGACGTTCAACCGTCCGAGCCGCCCCCCCCCCCAGTAATCGCTATATGCAGAGGCTCCTCACAGAGAGCGAGTCCCACTGCCGCCATTGACGTGGTTCTCATTGCTCCGGTAGCAGCCCTGAATACCAGCGCCTGCAGGCAGCTCAGCTTTGATTCGACAGTCTTCAGCTGCGCCCTTGGCTACCAAACAACAGATGCATAGAGTAGCCTCGGCTTTAAAATCGCTGAGTACAGCCAGACAATCATGCCCGGCCCCAATCTCCACGACCTACCAAAGGCCCTTCTACACATCCAGAAGGTTATCATGAACCTTCTGCACTGCGCTTCCAGATGCTCCGCCCAGTTCAGTTTCCTATCTAGGATAATTCCTAAATATTTCACTGACTGGGCTACTCGGATCATCTTTCCGCCAAACTTGGGGCCCGTTACCGCAGCCACCTTATATTTCCTCGTGAAGACTACAAGATTCGTCTTCTCCGGGTTGACCATTAGCCCTGATGCTGCGCACCAGAGCCGACCTCGTGAGATCCATAAGGGTGCCCAAATGTGGTCCCCTATTCAGGATCACGAAGTCGTCCGCATACCCTTGGCCATAAAAGCCCTCTTCATTCAGATTCCGGAGAAGCCCGTCCACGACCAAGCACCACATGAGGGGCGATAATACCCCTCCCTGTGGACAGCCCTTGGACGTTATTCCTGCGATCCTACTGCCTCCCCATTCCGTCGTAAGGCGTCTGTAATGCAGCATGCTTTGGATCCAGTCTGTAAGTTGTCCCGGCACGCCGCACTTCAGGGCCTCTCTGCATATAACTTCCGGGGGAGTGTTACTAAAGGCCCCTTCAATATCCAGGAAGGTGCTTACCACATACCGGCCTTCCTGTAATTGCCACTCGATTCTCCTCAGAGCATCATGTAGACTCGTGTCAACCGAACAGCCTGCCTGGAAAGCATGTTAACCACTTTGGAGTGGTCTTGCTGATAACACCCGATCTCGGATATACCTCTCGACCAGTTTTTCCACCGTCTTCAAAATGAAGGATGTCAAACTGACGACGTCTACAATCCTTAGCAGCAGTATAGCCCTCCTTTCCCGGTTTGGGTAGGAAGACCACTTTGCTGTCCCTCCATGCCATTGGCGCGTATCTCAGTGCTATTCTAGCCCTAAAGATTTTCGTCAGGGGCAGCTGCAGTTCCTCCATCCCCTCTTGTAGAAGCGCTGGGTACACTCCATCCGCTCCCGGTGATTTGTAAGGTTGAAAGGTCCTTACGGCCCAAACAATCTTCTTAATTGACACTATGTCGGATGCGAACCTCCAGTCTGCCCTTCTGCCCGGGCCTACCTGGTACACGTCCTCCTGATCCATTGGGATAATCCGGATGCCCGGGAAGTGCATCTCCATCAGACGCCTCAAACAGTCCTCCTCATTCTCAGCAAGTTCACCCGTTTCTTATATTTCTTCCGAGCCTCTCTATATCGGTCCCAGTCAGACATTAACTTGGTTTTAAAAGCCCTATTGTACAATTTCCTGGCCCCCGTCAAAAGGGCCTCCAGATGCTTATTCCACCATTGTGCCCCTCGGCCTGTGCCCACTGCAGCAATTAGACAGTTGTTTTCGAACGCCGTGATTAAGGCTCTTTGCAGAAAATCTGCAGCCAGCTCCAGCTCATCAGTTGTCCCATATTGTGTAGGAAAGTCCCCTAGCCTACCTCGGACTTCCTCTCTGAAGGACTCTTACTTAGTATATCTGGGATTTCTCTTCAGCTGTACCTCCGGCTTCTTGAGGGCCAGTCAAAAGATGATCTGTTTATGGTCCGAGAGCGACTCCTCCGAAGACACTCTCCACCCTCTCACCTTATCCATTAGTCCCTCTGAGCAAAGGCATCACGTCAAGAACCTCCTTCCTGCTTTTGGTCTGGAAGGTAGGAACATTACTTCGATTTAAGATCTCCAGATCCCGGCCCGCTAGATATTCCAACAGAATCCTGCCCTTCTCATTGACGTCCGTGCTTTCCTACACCACATGTTGTGCGTTGGCATCGCACCCCAAGAGCAGCAGGATCCCCATATTTTGATAATGCTGTACCAGCACCTCCACCTCCGGCGGAGGAGGCCCCGCTACAGCATCCCCTGGGAAGTAGGCCGAAGCTATATAAATCTCTCTATATCGGTCCCAGTCAGACATTAACTTGGTTTTAAAAGCCCTATTGTACAATCTCCTGGCCCCCTCCTACCACCGAGGCGCCTTTGCTACGATGCAAATTAATCTGTATAATCGGGATGTCCAAAGCAGCCATTGATTAGACTACTCCGAGGCATCCCCCTTGTCTGCAGGGCCTCTTTTTAGGCCCTGTAGGCGCTCAGCTTGATGCCGACCCTGCCTGCTCCCAGATAGGGCCTGTAGTTTAAGGCCTTGATAGCCCCCACAGCCCCCTCTAGGACACCTACAATGAAGACCCAGCTTGCCCCCGCAATCTGGTTCCCTCTCTTCCTTTACACCCTCCAACTCTCCGTCTTCAGGGTTAGATTCTGAAACCCGAGGAGCCTCAGGACCACCGCCGGATCCTCAGGTTTCCCTTGGATCAGGATAGTTGCCCTGACGTACCTCTGCAGTACCTCCATTCCCTGAATACTTATCTCCAGGCTCTCTGCGAGTCTGAAGCTTAGAAAAACGGTCTCCAGCCACTCTCTCGACCAGTTGTAGGTCACCCGCACTACGATGGCCCCCGCTCTGAGGAAAGTCCCGTCCAGCCTGGGATCCCGCCCCTCTTGGGGCATGGCGTCAATCGCTTTCGCGATTTCCACCCTCAGTCTGTCCAACTCCCTTGAAGTCAAAAAGGCCTACGGGTAGCCCGCCGCGACGATCACCCTCGACAGCACACTGTCGGCCACCTGTGCATACGTGAGGCCCTGGGCCTCCGGAGCTCTGTGCCTCTTAGCTTCCCTGTCCGGAGGAGTGTCCCGAGACCACGGACTACCTATCTCTCTGTTCCCCAGAGTCCCTGGGCCTCGCAGTCCCGTTCTTCTGGTTCCCAGATTCCGAAGCGGCAGTCCGTGAGACCTTAAGACCTCCACTACTAAATCAAATACATATCTAGACGTAAAATTTCGCGTTCTTTCAGAATCTGCAGTCAAAAATTCATTTTTGGAAGAATAAACACATTTGACCTTGAAATGACCTTCAATTTGATCTTGTGGGATCAAACAGACATCGTATTTGGATTCAGCGACCTGAAAAACATATAGAAATAATAATTTGAATCAATTTGACTATTTTTTCTGGATTTGACCTTGAATTGACCTTAAACCTGACCTGATTGAGACAAACGGACACCGGATTCGGATTCAGCGACCCGAAAAACATAAGGATATACTAGTCCGGTTCCGGGAACAAGACCTTTTTTTTTGTATGCCGGTGTTATTATTTGGTAATATATGTTTTTAACACTCCGTGCGCGAAATTCGATTTCCCACTCACTGGATCAAAAATGCGTATTAAAATTACACTTTACAGAACTAATGTAACTTTTCCACAATATTGCACAATTCATTCAATAAATTTTATTACTATTTTTTTTTGTTAATAGAATTTTAGTGCCTATGCTTGATAGTTGTATCATTGTATTAAGCACAATCAAATATTTAAAGTTAATATTTGTTTAAATTTCGCAATTAATTAATAAATCAATCGCGAGTGTAAAACAGAAACTGAAATCAACAGAGTTCCTCCTTCCACTCTATATTATAAATTTTAAGATAAAATAAAGTTGCGTAAACGGATTTAATCTAACTAGTATAAATAGGACTGCAAAAAAATTTTTCTTTAAATACTATGCAGAAAATTTTTAAGATAATATGAATTTTTGAGTTTCTATCTGAAGAAAAATGAAGATTCTTATTGGAAGTCTACTCCTTACATCTGTAGTTATACTCAATTCTATTCATAAGTGTAATATAATATTAATATTATTAATTACTCTACATATATATGTAGATTATTGTAGAATTATGTAGACCCTATATATAAAAATGTAGTACTGACATCCTACGGCATACAGTTAATTGCCAAATAAGGACTATTTATTCAATTTTAAAAAATGGCACAAAGCTATTATTCTAATTTACAAAAAACTTAAATCTCGACTTTTTTCCAGAACTAAGTTCCGGAAATTCAAGCGGGCCAGGAGGTTCTCGACTACCAAGAACAACGCATAAAGTCTATAATGTAAAAGCGGGTGAAGTTTTCGTATTGCAAAATGATCGTCCTTATATTTCAATTTCAAATGCACCAATATTCGTTACTTTTGACGCCGATACTCGCGTTGCAAATATAGAACAACGAGATGAGCATGATGTTACGTATAAAACTTCAAGGAGTCCGATACCTATAACATCTGGACGGCGATCAGACTAATAAATCGATTGAAAAAAATGCATGTATAATTTTACACATAATATGCTGGAATAAAAACTTTCTGTACTGAAAACTACTCTTGCATATTTCACTGAAAATCAAATTTATGTATATAAGAGGTATTTAAAAAAAATAACAAAATGTTATATTTCATGTAATTCTTTAATCTCTTCTTTCTAGTAAAAAATGTTCGTTTGAAAATAGTCGACGTTTTTATATTGTCTCACACGACAACATTAAGAAAAAATGTATGCAACAACAATTACGTAAGATAATTTATCAACACTTAAGGACCCTTACAGAGGGGGGTACGTGGGTCAAACTTCCAGAAAACAGCCTTACGTAATTAAACGACGGTCTCTAATTAAAGAATTTATAACCTATCGATATTTCATGGGATTTTAAATAATTTTAAAGGATTTAACGATATTTTGTGTAATTTTAAGTAATTTTAGAATCTTTAAAGGTGTTTCAAAGATTTTCATGAAGTTTCATTGGATTTGAAAATATTTTAAAGGATATTGAATAATTTTAGGGACTTTTAAGAGATTCAAGGAATTTTACGAAATTTCAATCAATTTTTAGCAATTTTAAGAGATCATGGGATTTTGAGAAATTTTAAAAGAATAAAAGATAGGTATGTTATGGAATTTTAAATGATTTAAAAAACTTTTAAGGTATTTGAAGAGATTTCACAAAATTTAATTGGATTTTTAGATATTTTGTGGATTTTAATGGGATTTAATCGGATTTTGAATAATTTGAAGGAATTGAAAAGGATTTTTACAAATTTATTCAGATTCCCGAAATTAGATCTCTGAATTATTTTGCATACTTTTGAAATCTCTTAGCTTTTCCAATCCCATATTTTTTTGGGAAAAATTATTAATTTTTAACGGATTATGAAGTAATTTTAAGGAGTTTGCCTATATATTTCGTGGAATTTTAAGTAATTGGAGAAACTTTTAGACATTTTACGTAATTTTATTGAATTTTAAAGTATTTTAACAGATTTAATGTCATTACACGGAATCTTGAAAAATTTTAAGGAATTTAAAAGGGCTTTCCGAAATGTATTGAGAATTGGCAAATTTCAAGGCCTTTCGAGACTTCATTGGATATACAGGAATTTCACGGGATTCCATGGGATTTTAAGTAATTTTATGGGACTTGATGATATTTTGGGAAATTCTAAGTAATAATGAGACTTCATGAGATTTTATGTAATTTTAATTAATTTTAAGGATTTTTACCAAATTTTGAAGGATGTTAAAGGGATTTTATGATATTGTATGGGAATTTTACGAGATTTCATGGGATTGTCAGGAATTTGACGATTTCATGAGATTTCATTTTAAATAACTTTAAAATAATTCCATATTTCATGGAATTTTAAGTAATTTTAATTTTAAGAAATATCAAGTGAATTTATATGAAATTCACCAAAATTTGAAGGATAATAAAGACATTTTAAGGACTTTTGTAAAACTCATGGAGATTTCAGAAAATTAGATAAAGAATTACTGAATTCAATATATCAAGAATTAAAAATTGTCAATTATTTTTTTTACCAGCAAAAGCTATTCATAAATGAGAAATATTGTGACCTTCGTTGGATCTGTTTGCTAATATTGCTTAAAATTATTTTATAGAAGTACGAATTGCGAATTTTAATACAAGGTGAACAGTCTTATCAATTGAGACAGTAAAAGTATGATATTGCCTATGAACGTGCGTTTATTAATTGTTTAATTTTTAAGAATTTAAATGATCTATGGCACTTTTTTAAAATGAAAGTGTGTGAAAGAAGTGGAACTTCCCGTGTGGAAATCTTGACATGCAATAGTTTTATTATCAGTGTGAAAAAATTTCGGGGAGCTGGCCAGACCGTCTTGTTTGTTAAGAGTTTGAACAGAAACAATAGACAGTCTGGCCAGTGCCCTGACATTTTTCCACACGGGTAGTAAAATAGTATTTTTGTTGTAATTTGGATTGACCAATTACGATGAAATTTTCATAAATTATCATATTTAATTTCATCGGGCATTAAGAGGGTAACCCCATTTTGGGCTTTTCCACACGGATTGTACGTCTATAAATATATTTTAATAAAAACTTTATTCACAAAAAATTACTCTTACATATATTTCATTTTGTTTTTGTTTCTAATATAAGAAGGTTCTTTTCCTTTTAATTTTTCCTCGAGTGCAGTTATTTTTTTTTTTTTTAATAAATTGATAATTACAAACAAATTCATAACTAGATCAAATATCGGCCTAAAAAATAAAATTGAGACTGCTCGCCTACAGTCAGTTGATAACTCTTAAAAAGATAATTAAAAGATTTATTGAAGGTATTCTAGGTACAATTATGCTAAAAGTGGGTGTTATCAATGAAGGGAAAGGGCGTGGCCCAACTAAAGGGAACGTATCTAAAGAAAGTGGCGTCTGAATTTTCCTGGAGCAGAAAATGAGTGTTTCCAAAAAAGGGAACGGGCGTGGCCTAAAGAGAGGCGTGTCAAATACATGAAAAGGCGTGGCCTAAAAGTGGACGTTTTCAAAAAAGGGAATGGGCTTGGTCTAAATAAAGGGGGCGTGTCTTTAAGAAATTGGCGTCTGAAACTTAAAGGAAAAAGTTGGGAATAGAGAATTCAGGGCGTTCTCTTGAATTCTAAATTTGTTGCTTCTATCTTTCTATATTTTTTTTTTCCTATAAAGATACTGTCATTTGATTTGAATCGGAAATTGTTTAAATACTCAGAGATATAAGATTAAAGTCTAAAAAAACGGGGAATTCTTTTTCCTTCGTTACTTTCGCATTATCAGAGCCGTAACTATCATCTGGATGCCGACCTCTAATCATACACTGGATTTACAACCTATGTGCCTGGGCCAAAAAGAGCCCATGGCCCCTGAAGTGTAGAGATGGGACCTATATGGTCGCTCAGGTTGCACTATAATTACTGTGGCATTACTCAAGCATTTCGTAAGAGTGGCTCACTGCCGTACAGGAGGCTTAAAACAATTTTATGTTAACCTTTAAGAAACAAAACGCCTCGTAACTTGAAAGATCATCAAGTGAATTTTGAAGTTCATTGCCAATTCTTAAAATTGACGCTTCTCTAAAAGGCAGCTGGAGTGCGCATTCTTTAATATATTTGTAACTGGAGTCAGATTTATATATATATGTTTAGAAGTTTAAAAAAATTAAGAAAGATAACCAACATTTGTAAATGAATATCTGAGTCATTTAAAGGATTTAATGCTGTTTTCTTTAAAATTTATAACTAATTTTAAAACAACTACATTTTTTTAATGTTTCAGCATTTCAAGGATTCAAATTGATTTTAAGGGGGTATTCTAGTCTAGAGGTACAAATATTGGGTGTTTTTTGAAACTCGATAAAAAAAATAAAAATATTTTTACCATACACTTTTTTACTGGACATTTATTAATATTCCAGCAATACGGAAAAAAATTAAGAAAAAAAAAAATTCGAAAATTGAACAAGTTACAGGCTGATGGAGTGGCGGGTGTGGAAAAAAGGGTGCGTCCGTATTGACACGATTCTAATCGTTCTAGTGGTCGAAAAAAAAATATTTTTAATCAGTAAGAATGTCGTTATCGTCTGAACTAGGGAAAAAGAAAAAAAAATTTTTCACAAAATGGCGACTGTTTGAAAAAAATGTGATTTTTTGCCCTTTTTCAAAATTTAAAATTTCTTAAAAATAGTAAAAAACAAAATGTTTACATAATCCTTGTTCGGACGATAAAGAGATATATAAAGAAGGTTCACGCCAAATTTCAAGTTAATCCGTTCACTAGAACTTGAGAAATTATGTCAAACATGTTGAAAAAAGTCGTTTCGAGAAAACCGTGTTTAAAGATTTGAGCAAACTTGCAGACAGTTTTCACTCACATTTCGTTAATCGGCGATTCCTGCTTCACACATTGTAAATAAGGTATGGAGAAACTGCAAGCAAGCTCATACAAGCTCATACGCGGCAGGACCGGCTCACTCGCTATGTCACTAAAATGGCTATAACTCTGTCAATAATCGAAATTATAAAAAATCCTTTGGAGGATATATTATTGGAAACCTAATCTTAAAAAATATGCAAAAAAATCAATTTTTTCAAAATTCTAGAGTAGAATACCCCCTTAAGGGCATGTATTACTTACCCAATTCCTACCTTACCGACATTTTTTTCTCTGTAACGCTACTTCTATATTTATTGAGATACCAGATTAAAAATTTCTATATTTGAAGCTAAAGCCTTAAGGTACGTTTGTCTGGTCTTAAATTTTTGTAAAAATAAAAAAAAAATTTTTTTTTAAATTTGCTTTTTTAAATGTCAATATTAAAGATCTGACAAACGTACCTTAAGGCCTTAGCTTCAAATATAGAAATTTTCAATGTGGTATCTCAATAAATGTAGACGTAACGTTACAGAAAAAAAAATGTCGGGAAGGTAGTGATCGGGTAAGTAATACATGCCCTTCAAGGATTAGGAAATATTCAAAATATGTGAAAGAAATCCATTGGAGTTGAAAAAAAGGTTTTATAATTTCCATGGATTCCACGATGCTTGATGTTTAAAGAAAAATTACAATTGCGAAAGTTTTAAGGGCTTTCAAAATATTTCAAGGTGTTTCTAAGTATTGTGAAGAGCTTTCAATCTTAGGTATTTTTGAAGAATATTAAGGCCATATAAGAGTTACCCGATCCTTACTTTATGATCATCATGTTTTTCTCTGCAACGCTACGTCTACATTTATCATTGATATCATTGATGTCAAATTTTCGTTTTTTTTTTTTAAATTTCTTAAATGCTATAAATCTGATAATTTTCTTTTTATCAAAGAAAGTCATAAAGAATTATTTGATAGTCAACAAACTGTTTTTAGAGTACGTGTAGAAAAGAACATCATCATCATTTACTCACGTTATAACAGGAAAACCTTAATTAAAAATAGAGTACTATTTTCGTATAAATTGCTAATTCATTCTGTAAAGTTTATATTACTACGATTTTTGTTTAAAAAACTCTTTAATCCCTCGCCAGACAATTGCGCTGTAATAAGTACATAATAAATCAATCTCGAATGGAAACTTTCAGAAACTAAAGTTAACAGAGTTCCCCCTTCTACTCTATATTATAAATTTGAAGATAAAATTTAATTGCGTGAATGGGTCTAACTAGTATATGTATATGTATATATATATAGAAGTGCAGAAGAACATTTTTCTTTAGATAGAGTGCAGAAAATTTTTGAGATATCAATTTTTGAATTTCTATCTGAAGAAAAATGAAGATACTTATTGGCAGTCTACTCCTTACATCTGTAGTTGTACTGAATTCTATTCGTAAGTATAATATAATATTAACATTAATAATTCTACTGCTAATAATTAAAATAGAAATCTTCTAAATTTCACTTGACTTTTTAAATAAAGTTGAGGGACTTAAAAGACCGTCTATTATGTTTAAAAAGTAGATGTGGCAGGTTAAAAGAATTCAAAAGAGGATTTGATACGAAACATGTATATATTATAGGTAAAAAATAGAATTAATGATCAAGCAATTTCAATTCTGTTAAATTCTGAGATTCTTTACGAGAACATACTGCATACAGTTAATTGCCAAATATATGGACTAATTATTCAATTGTAAAAATGAACCAATTAACGAGAACCTTAAGGGCATGTATTACTTACCCGATCCCTACCTTACCGACATTTTTTTCTCTGTAACGCTACGTCTACATTTACAAAGATATCAAGTTGAAAATTTATAAAATTAAAGAAAATATGCTAATGTATGTTTGTCTGGTCTTAAATATTTATAAAAATAAAAAAAAATTTATTGAAAAAATTTTTTTATTTAAAATGTCAATATTTAGGACCAGACAAACGTACTTTAAGGCTTTAGCTTCAAATATAGAAATTTTCAATGTGGTATCTCAATAAATGTAGACGTAGCGTTACAGAGAAAAAATTTCGGTAAGGTAGGGATCGGGTAAGTAATACATGCCCTTAAACCTCCACTTTTTTCCAGATCTGAGTTCAGGAAGTTCAAGCGGCGGACCAGGAGGTTCTCGACTAAGTGGACCTACTTTTAGAGGAAAAACATCGCATAGAGTCTTTAATGTGAGAGAGGGTGAAGTTCTAGAATTGCAAAATAATCGTCATTATACTTCAATCTCAAATGCACCAGTATACGTTATTTTTGACAACATTACTCACATTGCATATATACAGCAGCGAAATAAGAACAATGTTCCAATTAATTCTGTAAAGGAACCGCTACATCCCGTACGACAAGTATCTGGGCCTTCACAATAAAGCCAATAAATCAATTGAAAAAAAACTTGAAATTCGCTTGAATAAAAACTTTTTTTATCAAAAATTACTCTTGCATAATATATAAGTATCACTAATATAATAGTATATTGAATGTGCATACATTGTTTTAGTTTTAGTTTTAGTTTTAGTTTCCATGTTAAATATTATATTTGCGGGCTTATATCTCGCGATGATTTTTTTGATTCGAAATAGGCTTTATATTTTTGGTTGATATATTTTGTAGCCTGAATTGCATCATTTATTTTTGAGTCTTATATTTTCATGCTTATTTTTGATTTATTATTTTAAGTCTTATTTTTATGTTCCTGAATTTTGCGCCCAAAATATATTTTCCTTTTTTGTAACATATTTGGACCTTATTTTTGTTCTTATCTTAGGCTTTATATTTAATTCTTTATACATTTTGGGTCTTATGCATATTTTGATTCCTACAATTGAGCACAATAATTTTAAATTATATATTTTTGGCCTAATATTACTTGTGGCTTAAATTTTTAGATTGTATATTATTATTATTATTATTATTATTATTATTATTATTATTATTATTATTTGTTATTATTGTTCATTTTATATGGAGTTTTATATCTTTAAGAAGAGTAGATCTTGAATTTTGGGTCTTTTAATATTTGATGATTGGGCCTCATATTATGGGAGATTTTTCTGTGCTTTTATTTTTGCATTTTGTTGGTTTGGGTCCATAGTTTTGAGGAATTTTTGTAAAAAAAAATATATATATATATATAAAACTTAAATATTTTTCATTCCATATTATAAAAAATGTATATATATATATATATATATCCTAGATAAAGATATAAATTATAACTTCGTCCTTCTGTTTTGTTTTCAGAAGGTCTCACTCACAGGTCCAGATTCTGTTTTGTATTCGGTTGCACAATGACAGAGGACGAATGTCCTTTAGTGTGGAGTCACCATGCACATTTTGTGCAACTTGAATTATGATAGGACAAAATGAAGATATCAGCACGAAGATTCAACACAGGAGAGCGCTGAGAGAGGAATGCGGTCGTACATCGCTCCAGGGCTGGAGTCTTTTACGAAATGCAAATCATTCAAAGACTGCAATTTTGGAAATCTCTGTTATAATTTTCATCCATTTGGAACATATTTGGGTCTTATTTTAAATTCAAAATTTAGGGATTAGTGTGGGTCTTACATCTGGACAATTTACACCTTATATTTTCAAAAATATTTGGGATTTACGGTTTTGATCCTGTATTTTGGATTATATTTTGGACACTATAGTTTTAAGACTGATTCTAAGTCTTACACCTGGACCTTATATTTGTCTATCTTACTTGCAGATCTTAAAGAACGTTTTTATTGCGCTTTATTTTTTCGGTTTTTACCTATTGTTACTTTTTTTTTTTAAGACCCAGATTGATATTTGATAAAGATAAAGAAACTTGTATCGAATATTAGAATTATATTAGACTTGATTAGAAGCGGCCCTGGGGGCGAGGTATTAATGTGCTCTTACCACTCGATCCTCTTCGACCTGTTAAAACGATATATGTCTTCGGTAACAGCGCCATGAAATTATTAATCGCTGTTTTGGGTCCGGATGAATATATTAATTACAAATATGTATGCGTTCAGCGTCAGCAGAGAAGGAACGTGATTTCAATTTTATCAACGATAAGAAAATAATTTCCTGGAAGCTTTATATTCAATATTCTGTACATATATATCTATTCCAAAATAGAATTAGAATTAGAAATATATTTCTAGAAACTAATGTGTAGAATGCTAGGTGTATGAAACATTTTATACATACAATGCACGTCAATTCAATTCTTATGACAATTTAAAAAAACTTATTTTCTTCACAACACTTTCATTAAAAGAAAAACGAAAATTTTAAGGCCGAAATAATAACATTAGACAGTAAAAGAAGAGACACGTTGAAACCTGTAAAAATAAAACTCATTAGTTAATTTTAGTTAAGTTTGTTTAATTTTCGTTTAACTGAGTAATAATCCGTTAATTACCATAATTAACAATCCATTGTTTAGCTTAAAATATCCATATAGCTTGCATGACAATCTTTGCAGTTTCACGTCCTTGAATCCAATAGGTGATTCAAGTAGGAAGAGAGGCGTTGTTTTTAAAGTAGCCTCCTCAGAAATGATTCCTCTTTTGTAACTCTGACAAAACAAACAATTATTTTTTTTATATTTTCAAAGAGGGTTCAATTTCAATGATGCTTAAATATTTTTACCATCACTCAAGTCCTATTCTTCCTTTTTCCATCTTTATATCCCTATAAGGGATATACAAGAATAGGCATGGGATAGGCAAGGAATAGAAAATTGGGAATTGAAAGAGAAAGCGAAGAATTGAGATTGGCAAGGTGATAGAAAGAGACTGAAAGAAAATTGAAAAGGAGGTAGAAAGAGATGGACAGGAATAGGAGGGAGACAGAAAGCTACATAGCAAGTGAGGATTTAAAGAAATAGGTAATAGGCGATAGAAAATTGCAATAGAAAAAGAATAAGAGTACAGGAGATTGAAAGTAATAGAATCTAGTTGAGATTTTAAAGAAGATAGATAGGGATACACTAGAATAGGAAGGAGTACACACTGAGAAAAATGTCTGGTACGGACAACAAAACTTTTGGTTGCTATAGAAACAACAAAAATTGTTTGGTTATGCCAACCAAATCTTGGTTCTTTCAACAAAATTTTGGTTGGTTCAACAAAAGTTTTGTTGTCCGTACCAGACATTTTTCTCAGTGCACAAGTGGAAATTGAAAGAGATAGAAGTAAACGGTGAATGACGAGGAGATCGTAAGAGATAGACAGTAATAAACAAGAGATTGAAAGAGATATAGAAATGGGCAAGACCCTGTTGGAAGTAAAAAGATAAAAAGTCTATCTATTTGAATTCTTTGCAATCTTCAGGATTGAAATAGAAAGGAAAAATGAATACAAATGAATCCATCCCTATCCATGCCAATCTATTTCTATCTCTTTTTTAATTTGCAATAATCTCATTCATTTTGAATCTCAATATTTCTATCTTTCTGTATCCTTCGTCTATCTTCGCTAATAATTTCCTATCCCCCATTTATCCATTCTAATCTTTCTTTATTCTCCTTTCTATCTTTTACAATTCCTACCTTCCTATCTATGTGTATCCCTGGTCTAATCATGTTCGAACCCTTACTTATTTCTTTTACACGCTTATCCTTTTCAACCTCTACTAATCTATCCATATCTATCCTTGTATACTCATTTCAATCTTTTTCTATCTCTTTTGAAATATTCTACCAATTCATTTCAATTTCAATCTTTACCATTCTTATCCAGCTTTATAAGTCTTTTATCGTCTCTTCAATCCTTTCCTACCTCTCTTGAAGTGTATTACCAAGTCTTTTCAATCAATACATTTCTATCCGTGTTTATCCTTAATCCAATAATCTCAATCCTTTTCTGTCCTTTTCAATCCACACATTTATGTCCACATCTATCCACTAATAATACATTAAATCCTTCTCTATCTCTCTTGAAATATACAACCAAGTCTATCCATTTCAATCTTTACCAATATCCATCTCTATCCTTGTATAGTCTTTTCATTCCTTTCCTATTCATAATATATATATATATATATATATATATA
>UCOH01011431.1:0-23883 GCA_900474275.1 Synergus japonicus | reverse complement strand
TTTTTGAAGTCGAATTAACCTTAACCCCCCCCCCCCCTTAAACGCTTTCTACTAACATTTAGTGCAAATCGCTCAAAGCTTTCTTTAGGATGATGAATTGTTCATTTCCCCTTCGATGAGCGTGGAAAACGCTATGAGAAAATAAGTTTTGCACAGATATTATAATAAATTCTTCAGTGGTGTTGATCGTGTATGCCATCAAATATATGTCTTGTTCTATGGTCTCCACTTTATTGCACACAAATTTAGGAAGTTGATCTTGCCAAACAATGGAATGGAGTGCAGCAAATTGTGGTAAATTATTTTCGTTTAGGGCTACCACCACGTAACATTTAGAGGACACATATTTGATTCCATTAAGTTTTACCTATGGCGTAATTATAAGATGCATTCTTTCTGGGAACAAGACTGCAAAAGGTAGTTCTCTGGTAAAAACTACTTTTTTTGGTCCCAGTTGAATGTCTCGCTCCAGTGCTTCTTGCATTATAGATGCTTGGTACAATTGATGCTTACGAGAAAGCGTTAGAGGCAAATTTTTATAAGTACGCATCGTTTGGGCAAATCGTTTAAATTGCTGATGTTTAGATTCCGGTCGCATGGTTTGATATTGATACAGGGGTCCGAATCTAAGGATCAATGTGTGACGATGTATTAAAAAATGTTGCTTCGCTGTCAAGTTTTTTTGATAAATAATTTGGAACCTTTCGAGGTACTCTGATATGATGCTTCTCAAAAAAAACACCGACTCTGTCGATATTTTGTCACCAAACGAAATTATTAAAATTTCTATCATTTTCAAGTAGTTATTGAAATGTGGCAATCCATCAGGCAAGACATCCTGTACAAGAAGAGGCATCATAACAGTTAACTGCCACATTTGAGATGCTGTTTGCTTGAAACCTGTATCATTATTGACCAATTGTTCCTCTTTTATTGGTGAAGGTTTAGCAGACTTTTCTGAATATCCGTAATCAAAGTTTGATATTCTTTCATTCAAATCTTTTACGGAAATAAGCTTCAGGTTGCAGCAGATTTCTCTTAAGAAACATCTCATAGTAATTTTGCAATACCCTTCAAGATCATTATGAACAATATCTGGAGGAGTGGACCTTGTTACATGAAATCCAGATAACTGGTTCAACAAACAACCTCCTGTTATGCCATAATTCGTACTTAGTTGCTATCTTTCGTTTCCAACGGCACGTTCTATTTCAGCAACATGTTCATCATGTTCTTGAGGAGTTCTAAGTAGTGTTTCATCTTCAATAATCATTGTTCTAACGTTATTCAATGAAGCTCTACAGTATCTACATGGATGTCGTGCAATAAAAGATTCCTTGAAGCCACAGACTTGGTGTTGGGCAAGATTATCGCCAATCAATGTGGAAACAGTTCCAAATATTTTCTCTCCATTAGGAAGGTCAATTCCTTTTTCGAACTGCTTCAAATTCTCGACAATAATTTTTAGAATCTTTTCCATACCGTGTTTTTTGACAACTTTGTCTCGTACAATTGCCGCTAGATTGATGTGCTTCATTAGAGACCTGCACTCGACATTTGTTTCATCAAAATACCAGTACCACATTCCTAATTTCTGATTCAGGCTGGATTTTGATCCAGCAACGTCACACATGTCTACTTCATCGTAGTATAGTCGAATGAGTATAGAGTCCGGTTTTCTTGCTTTATAGGGATGATTTAGATAATATCGTCCATCCATGAATGAGGCTAAGACACCATCGTCACGACGATCATGCGACTGGAATGTATTTTCAAAATTTTCTATTGAACACCATTGTTTGATGATATCACAAATTGAAACGTGCATTATTTCGTCCTTTTTTCTCCCTATGCGTCGATGTCCATCATTTCTAGGGTGACCCTGATACGCGAACTCAGCATCAATTTCGTGTCTCATTGGTTGGACAACACCAAATTTCCTTTCGAAATACACATTCTGATTGTAAATACTGTGTAAACCTTGACTACAATCGACATCATCAATGACTATGTTAACGTAATTGCTTAGAACAACGCCAGTCGCTTCTCGCAGTAAATTTTGAGCTTCATTCAAATAGTAATTGATGTAAGATTCTACGACAACTTTCAGAGATCTCCAAATTTCGAAAATGTCACCATTCGTGGCTCTAGTGCGGCCTCTTAAATGCAGAAGGAATTTTCCTATTTGCTCTTTAAGTGGATTATCTTCAACTTCATCCAAGTAATTGTATGGTTCATCATCAGGATCGCCATCGGGAGTAGGTTCATTATCAGGATCGCCATCGGGATTAGGTTCATCATTAGGAAATTCAATTCCATCCTCGAAAATGAAGCCGAAAAAATATAAATATTCCAGCTGACAGCAGCTAGGAACACCACACGCAACACAAAACAAAAAACGCCAGGAGTAACACTGACGGGAGTATTTGAGACGATAGAGTTAGGTAGTTATGAGGTTCGAAATCAGGGATTAAAACGTAGCAAACTTCATAATTTAAAAGAGCCTTTTCACACGATTGTAAAGCACCAACATACCTAACTTTGAATTTTAGTTTAAAAAAAAATGAATTCGACACACCTATTTTTTCAGGACCATGGCGTTCGAAGATTTTCAAAATTGTCAAAACAATATTTCTAGAATATATTTTGACAAAGTATATATCGAGGAATATATTTTACGTATGCAAAATGTGCATTTTGTGTTCAAAACATTATACGCGGACTGAATACTTTGGAGAAATTTGTTCAATTCGAATTTACATTTCATATAACCTAACTATCTGACATTGACACTTCGTACCCCAAGTAGTGGATACTTCGTACCCCAAGTAGTAGATACTTCGTACCCTATACATCAGTGTTATATTTACACTTTGTTTTTTCTGTGATCTTCCCAGACATACAACAGTTATTTTCGCTGGAAAGTTTACTCCCTTGTCCTTGGATAGTTTTTCTTCTGTAAGTATAAGAAAACTTCTGATGAAATAAAATACATTTTTCCATATTTTTACGATTTTACTTATATTTCAGATATTGAAAACATCTACAGCGTATTTTTATTTTGTTTGGAGAATGACTCAGTGAATCTTTTCCTATTATAAGTTAGATGCTAGAAATAGAATTAGTTTCAAAAATAGAACTCAATTAAAACTATGCATACAAATAATTAAATATAATTAACCTATTTTTTTACAATGACTGTTACATCGAAAACAATTAGCACTGAATCAAGAAAACATTTTTTAAATCGTATAAAAATTATTTTTATAAAGTCTTTACGAAAGAAAGTAAATCATTTTTGCACGAATGTTTAATAAACAAAAAAAACGAGACTGATAATCCCTTCGCCCAACATGAATCCATTGCATTCGCCACATGCACATGGCATTCAAGAGATTTAATGAATATCTCCGAAACATCTCTTTACAATTATGTAAATGCTATCCTCATATTTGTGAATGTGGAAAACATTGTGCGTTACTAATTCCTGTGTTGTATAGCTAACGAAATCGCTTTGCATACAAACTTTATAGTTCATTAGATTCATGTCATGCAGAATAGTTTCTACTTTGTTTCAAATAAAAATAGGCTCAAGATCAGTAGCAATGATAGTATGCAATGCCGCAAACTGCGGTAAAGGATCCGGGGATGAGTAACCAATTGCAATGAAGCATTTTCCGTCGGTGTACTTTATACCATTATATTTTACCCAAGGTACAGTGCACAGTAGAGGATTATTAGGAAAAAGATTTTTAAACGGAAAATTTATTGTTGGAACTAGCTTGTGGGGACCATGTGTGATTTCTGTTGTAAGAGACTTCATCAGCTGGAATGCTAACCATTGCTGATGTCTTACAGAAAATGTATATGTCAGATTCTTATAACTCCTAATTCCCTGAATAATTCTTTTGAATTGCTGGTAATGTATGAGAAAGTGCTGCTTTGGTACAAAGTCTTTATCTTTCCTATCGTTATCGTCTACTTCTTCATTATGAAGATCGTAATCAATATCACCATAGATGCGAGCAAAACTTTGTAAATAGTCAGCTATGAGATCACCAAGAGCGTCTACCATTCCAAGACTTATTGAATGCCCAAAAATAATGGAAGTTATTTGTAGAAGCGTCATATAATTATCGTAGAATGGGCATTCTTCTTCAATGATATCTTGCACGATGAAAGGTAGTATCACTCCTAGAAGCCACATTTGACTTGCTGATTGCTTTATATTTCCACCAGGTATCAGATGTTGAGGCCTTATAGTTGATGGTGTCGATGTCAGCTCAGAGTTACCGTAGTCAAAATCAGCTATCCTTCTATTAAATTCTTGAAATGAAATCTTATTTAGGATAACTGTTTGACATAAATGTCGAAAAGTCCGTGGAAGAATTCCAAGAAGAATACCATGAACTATGTCCGGAGGTGCTCCTTTTGTGACATCGTAACCATCAAGTTCATTTAGTACAGATCTTCGATTGATTCCGTACTGTGTCATCAATCTTTCTTTCTCTTGACCCTGCGTCTGCTCAATTGTAGAAACCTGAATTTCATGAATCTATGGAGTTCGAAGCAGATCATAATTTTTTTTCTGCCATACGTTGTATGTCTTCAAGAGGCGCAGTGCAGATACGACATGGATGTTTTGTCTTTCCGAAAGATTCCTTGAAGCCACACATGGCATGCTGAGCTGGATTATCACCTTCGGTGACATAAAGAAGCACGAATTAAGCCAAAAGGAGTTTGCATTCCTTCTTGCAACTTCTTTATATCTTCCACGACAAATTCCATGATCTTATTCATGCTATACCTCTTAAGGGTTTCAGCCTTAACAATTGCTAGCAAATAGATGGACTTTGTCGTTGCTTGGTACTTAGGGTCTACGTTACTGAAAGACCAGTACACGAATAAAAATATTTGCTGACCACACGCCCTAGAACATAATCCGTCGCACATATCAGCTTGGTCAGAATAAAGGCGTATATGTTTTACATCTGGATCTGCTTCATTGATGAACTTCAGACCATCCTTATAAAAAGAAATGACGCCTTCCTTTGAAACGTGATTCTTCAGTCTCAATAAACGTTGGATTTGCTACCAAACGTTTAAAGGTTTCTGAAATAGGAATGAACATCATTTCGTCAGCCTTCCGTTTTTCAGGACGATCTTCTCCAGTATTGGCACTTCCATATTTCACGAAACGCCTTCCTGAGGTTTTCTTTATTGGCATAAAGACATCGAAATCTTTTTCAAAATACTTTTTCCTATTTTTGCTATTACTTAAATTAAATTTACAATCCGTTGATTCAACTTCATTTTCAAGATCAAAGTGATCACGAAGATTTACAAGAGCCGAGTCTTGCAGTACTTGCTCGACACGAAGCAAAGTATTTCGCAAGTAAGCCCGTACAAGAAACTGTATTGTATCAAGTGTGTCTGTGATTTGATCCTCAGAAATGTTAGTCATTGCCCTTAGTTGTAGTAGATAGAAACCTACTGCTCGTTTTCTTTCATCATTTGGCCCCACATCATTTACATCATCATTTTCATCATCTGTGTTTTCTTCATAATCATCTGAATTGGTATCTTCGTTTTCCGAGTTTGAACTATCTTCAATTTCTTCTTGAATCTCTTGATTTATTTCATTTTCTCTAATCAATAGATCCTGATCTTCTTCTACAAGTGGTATGTTTCCTACCAGTTCAGAATCGACATCCATATTGTGCACAATTACTTCTTTAACTTGTTGAGGAATTTCACAGTTTATGGTTGTTCACTCTTTGTGATCCCGATTTTTATGAGATCGCAATAATGAACGCGTTTTATAAACCGCATGACAATTTTTTATTTCGCATTTGTATTCGTGATTTTTCTGGTTCACATGAAGCCGTACGTGATCAGTATACTTCTCAAATACTTGAAACCTCACGTTGCAATAAAAACATCTATAGTTTTTCTGTTCCATTTTATCTATAATAAAAAAAAATCTGCCCGCTTACGCGGGCACATTCTCGTGTACACGTCGCGCTTCGCGCTCCGTGTTGCGCCCTTCGCGACGTTTGCGCCCTTCGAGACGCTTACACCTATTTGTTTTTAAATTACTATAAAATGGAATGGAATGCGAACGAAAACTAATTTACTTAAGGTTCTATCGACCTTAAGGAGCACATTCTCATCAGGATACTCGCGCTTTGCGCTCGATATTTCATTTAAACCTCGCGCTTCACGCTCGGCTTTGTTTAACAATATTTTTCATGATTAAAACGAAGCTACTAATCCTGTTGAAAAATGGTTCAAGGGGAACTTGTAGATCTTTGTAAGGCCAATAATTATGTTTCTTATCATTTTCTATGTATGTCGCGTTATTTGGCTCATAATTTGAGTTTTCGATTTTTTAAGGAAATTCAAAAAGTTATTATACCTATTCTATAGTCTTCAAAAAGAAACATTTTTCATCTTTAGACTTTTTTTCATATCGTGCGTTGTTTGGCTTCTAATTCAAGTTTTATTTCATTTTTTTTTTGATTTTCAAAATATTATAAGTCTTTCAATTATTTTTTTATCCAAAAAAATCATTAAGAAAAATTGTTCGTCTTTTTGAATACTACGAACATCCGTCATTAGAATTTTTAAATTAAAAAAAAGTGGTTTCAAAAATTTTCAAAATGCACCAGTTTTTAAAATTTTTTATCCAAAATGGCTGGCCAACGAACTTGACCTTCATTTTAGGACACTAAAAGAGTATACTAAAGGACAATCCAATCGGTCAATTCTTTCGAAAGTTATCGTGCTAACAAACTAAAACCTACAGACAGACAGACACATTCGTAAAAACATGTTTTTCGGGTTCAGGGGTCCCAAAACGTGGACATTTGATGAAAACTGGGGGGATCAAATTTTACACAAATCTAATACATAATAACTGTTTGAATTTCCTTAAAAAATCTAAAATTCAAATTTTGAGCCAAATAACGCGAGATACAGAGAAAATGATAAGAAACATAATTATTGGCCTTAAAAAGATCTACAAGTGCCCCTTGAACCATTTTTCAACAAGATAAGTAGTTTCCGTTTTATTCATGAAAAATATTGTTAAACAATACCGAGCGCGAAGCGCGAGGTTTAAATGCAATATCGAGCGCGAAGCACGAGTGCCCTGATGAGAATGTGCTCCTTAAGGTCGATAGAACCTTAATTAAATTAGTTTTCGTTCGCCTTCCATTTCATTTTGTAGTAATTTAAATTTAAAAAATAGGTGCCAGCGTCGCCAAGCGCGCAACACGGAGCGCGACTCGTGTATGAGAATGTACAGATTTTTTTATCGTCTAAAGTAGAATAACCTCTTAATTTCCTTTTCCTTTTCAAACGTCCATAGGTATATTAAATAAGCAAATGAAATTTTCCCAAAGAGAAATTCATAGAAAATTCATGGAAGTTTTAACTTCTCTCCACGGTTGGTTTTAGAAACAGAAAGTGTTATTAGTATAAGTATTTGACACACTATTTATTCAATTAATAATAAATATGCTATTATTTAGACTATGATTAATCATAAAATTATTATTATTTATATATTTTTGAAGTTTTATATAACTTTCAATTTAAATATTATAATATTATTTTTTTATACTTTTCAGTTACTGACAAAGGTTTACTTGCTCTTTCTTGGGTCTAAATTTGCCTGTTCCATTTTATTTTCGATGTAAAACAGCACAAATAATAATAGTCAATGCATGAAACTAGTGACAAGTTGAAAAAAAATGACGTTCGAGAATTAGGAAACAAGAATCTTGCTCGATTGCTCTGAGTTTTTTAAGTCAAAACAAGACAAGAATAAACGGATGAACGCAGAATTATTTAAACTTCAAGACCACCATTATTTATACTTCAAGTCGACCAGGTGTCCCTCACCGATTGGATTCTCCCTGATATATGTTGTAGTACTCAAAAATCTAAGCGACACGTATTTTTTTTATCTGCGGAAAAACACTTTAAGGGGATGAAAAAACCTCTCAAAAATAGGGGTTCCAAGTGTCGATTGCATAGTTGTGATAAAAATTGTTTAATTCACAGGAAAACATTTGAAAAAAATATACTTTATACTTGAAACAAAAATAAAGTTTACGTATTTCGCCAAAGATTAAAAAAAAAATTGGAAAATTATTTTTATAACGATGGAAGTGAAATAGAGTACATTCGACAATAATTAAAAAATTACACGGAGGTATTTATGTATTTTTAAGAAAAAAACAGTATTGAGGGGGGTAACTGCCCCTACAATACATTATTAACTATTATAAGCAAATCTTGTTGGAGTAAAGAATTTTTGATGGAATACAGAATGTTTATAATTCAGATCAAAGTGGTTCTCATTTGGAAATTCATTCCGGGAGAACTTTGGCTGTTGAATGAGAAAAAAAGGAGGAATACTTTGACTAGTCTATTTCGTCCACGACTCACAGTTAAGACATCCATGGGGGTGTCTTATCGGAGTCGTGATGTGTTTTACACCTCTAGCTAACAAAAGAGCTTTCACATCTTTATTCACGTATTCCGTGCCATTATCTGTTATAATAGACCTTGGTGTTCCCCACCGATCAAAAACAGTTTCGAGCGCTCTAACCACCGACTTCCCAGTCCTACGCCTCACAGGAAATAACTCGACGTACTTTGTGTATAAGTCCTGTACCACAATTAGATCTGAATTTCCTCGCTTAGATCTTGTTTTCGAGACGACAGTATCGACTGACAATTGTGCTCAGAGTGATAATAAGGGCCTCGTAGTCAATAGTCCTTTTAAAGGTTTCTGATTGTATTTTACCTTCAGGCAGATTTCGCATTCTTCGACGAAAAACCTAACATCGTGGGTCATTCCTGGCCAATAATAACTTTGACGTATCATATCAAGCGTTTTATCACGACCCAAATGTCCTGCCAGTGGAACATTATGATTCTCACCAAGAACAGTCATAACGTCATTCGGCTTGACTACTTTTTTCCAAGGATGTTCATCGTCGATAATAGAACAGTTCGTCGTTCTCAATTTTCCACTCAGAAAATCTATCTGGATTGTTCTTAACAAGATCAAATTTGGTCTGATACAAATTCTGATCACAAATTGTGTTCAACTGAACCTTTCCCTGCATAGCCTCTTCAATGACCTTTTCCCAACCATCTGGATCTACATCGACACTAAACATGCGGGAGAGTGCATCCGGAGCCTCGTTTGTGGTTCCTCTCCGATGTTCTACAGTAATGTTGTGCTGGTAGAGGTAGATTGCCCATCTGGCAAGACGACCTATGGGATTCTTCAATCCATGCAGCCATTGCAATGCCTGATGATCGGTAACGACCTTAAACGGCATACCCTCTAAATAGCATCTCAACTTTTCGACGGACCAAACCACCGCAAGACACTCCTTCTGTGTTGTTGTATAGTGCAACTCTGCACCTCTCAATGGTCGACTCAGAACCTTGATCAGGTTCTCAATTCCCGTCTCTGGATCTAACTGGACTAAAATCACATCCAATCCAAAGTCACTGGCGTCTGTATACAAGACGAAGGGTTGTCCCGGGATTGGAACATATAGTCGAGGAGCACTTATTAACGCCTGTTTAACTTTGTCGAAGGATTTCTGCTCAACCTCAGTCCATTTCCAAGGTGTTTTCGGAATAGTCAATTTATTTAGTGGAGCCTGAATCTTGGCTATGTTCTTCAAATGCCTATGGTACCAGTTAACCAATCCGTTGAACTGTCTCAGCTGAGTCCGATCCTTCGGTACCGGAAAATCAATAATCGGCCGTATCTTCTCTGGATTCGGTCTCACACCAAACTCGTCGACGATGTAGCCGAGATACTTTACCTCCCTACAAGCAAAGCTACTCTTCTCTTGATTGATTACCAATCTCGCCTCCCTAAATACTTCGAAAACCAGAGACACCATGGATATATGCTCGTCAAGATCGTGACTTACTATTATCCAGTCGTCGAGATATGTAAAAACCTGATCATTCCATTCATGAGGCAATCCTCGTTCTGCTATCAGATCCCCAAAACGTCTCTTCAAGACGTTCATTATACGCTGAAACGTCACAGGCGCGCCGGTCAAACCGAAAGGCATTCCTTTCCACTCGAATAGTCCCCTTCCCTCGGCCGCGAACGCCGTATACTTTCGACTATTTTCATCCAGCGGAATCTGATGGAAACCTTCACTTAAATCCAGTGTCGATATAATTTTAGCTTGATGCAACTGTGACAGTATAGATCTCATGTTATGTAAAGGATAAGCTGGTTTCTTGGTTTGTCGATTTAAGGGCTGATAGTTAATATAAAATCTCAATCCACCATTAGCCCTAGGGGCAACTACTGGAGAGCAAGCCCACTCGCTATTACTTCTGACGATATAACCGGCCTTCAACAATCTATCTATTTCTTTGTCAATATCTTTCCGTATTATCTCGCTTCGACGATAAGGCTTCTGTCGAAAGGGGGTTGGATCTTCCAACTCGATCACGTGTTTTATCAAAGGTCTCTCGCCTGTAGATTCCTTGCTAAATTTTTCAAACTCGACGTTCAAAAAATCTTTCAGCTTTTGTGCACCATCCCCCGTTAACACACACAACTCGTTAGTAGCCGTGAAACGGTGTGATATAGGGTAGCAGTGTTTGCTGCCACTCAAGGTCCACGTTCGTAAAAATGGATCCACTAACACCTTAAAATCAAGCCAGAAATCCATTCCAAGAATAAGATCACCCAACAACTGTGGCATAATGCTAAACCATTGCGGACCATAAACCGGCTTATCTCCCAGTCGAACTCCTGTTCGAGATGTCAAATCAGCCGTCGGTTCCTGAATTTGGAACTTTTTGACTTGTTCATAAGCAGACTCGCTAAGGAACGATCTTCCACTCCCACTGTCGATTATGCCGCGTATCTTTTCGCCGAAAATATTAATTTCGACTGTCAGTCTGACAGACCTTTTTGGTTCGCTAATACCATTACCAGGTCGATATACTCCCCTCTGTGCTAATTGTCGCTCAGGGCATTCAACATTTATATGGCCCACCTTACGACAAAGGCAACAAACCAATTGCGGTACTGACGCACAAAATCTAGACGAATGTCCCAGTTTACCGCAATTGAAGCAGAACGTTTTGGATCGATCATATGGGGTTTTAGTCTCTTCGACCTTAGGTTGACTTTCAACCGCTACAACAGATACAACCTTATTGGTATCTGCATCGTTTAATTTCCCCTGAAATCGGTCCAAATTCCTATCAAGTCTTTGACGAGTCATCGACTTATAATTCTGAGCTCCACCGCTTGCCTTGGCTGAAAAGCATCGCAATCTGCAGCCTGTTCGTCCCCAGAAAACTCATTGCCCGCTTCCGCGATATCCTGCGCTAAATACTCGTCGAACTCGTCGTCCGCATCGAGTTGCTTCTGGACACAATTTAAGTCCGCTCGACCGAACCTCGGTCGCGCCTTTTGATATTCGACAATTCATTGGTAGAGATAATTACGTTCATTGACATAATGCAAGAACTCAGTGTAATTTTGTAAAGACTGGTTTAATATCTCGAAAGTCAATCGAGGATTGAATTTCGTAAGGATCTGTTTAAGCTGTTCTCTAAACTCCGGTGGGTACTGCATATGCTCAAAAATTAGTCTGGCTCTACACGCAAATTCCGCCAGAGATTCATTCTTCTCTAATTTCAAATCGTGAACTTCAAGGAGAAGATCAGCGTCATCTTTTTTCACGCCGCATTCGTAGCGGAAAGCATGCGAGAAATCCCTCCACGTACGCCATGAGTTTTTATTTACCAAGTACCATGACCGATAAGGTCCCTCGAAAATTTTCGACAAACACGGAACGAACAGATTCCTATGTATCCCACTGGTACTCAAATAATCCTTCAGGATTAAAAGAAAATGTTCAGGGTTCCGCTCGGTTTTAGGAAAAGAAATTTTCCACTATTCGACCAATTTTCATTGCCATGTCATTATCATATTTATTGTAGTTCCCACCAATTCTATTTACAGTCGAAAAATCGTGTGAGCGGCTCAAATTTACTCTTTGTGGTCCTTCGTTATCGCTAGAATCACTTCCACGCCAGGAAAATAAGGAACCTGTCCTTCTTAATATAGAAGCATTAGAATTGTGGCTTGACAAAGGTAAGCCACGCGAATCACCAGAAAGAACCGTTGTACGACCAAAATTTGGTCCATTATTCCGATTATTCTGAGGTAAACTTCCCTGACTTTCAATGCTCTCACGGTATCTGTCCTCCGTGACAAAAACCTCTCTGTCGACCATTCGACCACTTGCGTCTGGCTCGCCTATAACCATCCTAACACGTCTTGGAACCGTTGCCTGATTTTCTAAATTGACACCTCGCGTATCCGAGCCGCGTACAAAATTATCGCCAGGAAATCGATGTCAGAGGCTCTGTATCTCGACTTCCGAAGTGAACATGCCTTAATTCCCTTTCCACCGAACCTCCATCATTATTCACGGTAGGATCAAAAACCGGGTTAACCCCCTAAATCACGGGTGCATCCCCATTACCGTTAACGCGAGTAAAGGCTCCCGAATTGGTCAAAGGATTCAAATGTTGTCGACGCGATTCATGCTCGACACCGAGATTCCTCTCGCCATTAATGAGACGATTCGAACGCATTGCATCCGAAGGCAATCCGGACGAAGTCTCTTCCCCTTCAAACCCTTGGTTAGGTGGTAATAGTGGTGGGGGACTATCACGATTTCCCGTGCGATCAAAATTCCTCGGTCTTTGTCTAGGCGTTAACAACCTCTCCAACAACCCGTTCTGCTGCGAGATGATATCGTCGAATCGACTAGAAAGCAACTCGATCCTGCGCTCCAAGACTGCATACTCTCGTCCAGGACCAGGAACCATCAACCCCGCCGACTAGGGGTCGGTGTTCGAGAAACGCCACGTCCCTTGCCTCTTCCCGCGCCCATGAAAACACCGGCGCTCGAATTGGCACCCGACTGAGAACCAACCGCCCCTCTGCTAATTCCGTCGGATAAGGACTGTATATCGTTATCCGTCCCGATAAAATTATCCCCCGAAGGAACCTCGGCACTCGACCGATCCTGAGGTCCAGACATGTTCTCGCCTGCTAATCGTTGGACTTGGGCCTTATTAGGCTTCCTCTTTGGTGGCGAAATAAAAAAAGACATGCCTACCGAACGTGAACCCAAAACCAACCAGTCTGTTATTCGACAACTATCTGGTACCTAGAAGGTTATAAAATATTAATAAGTGCAAGAGTTTATCGACCGATATCAGATTCGATATTTGAACAAGAAGACGGTCGATACAACAGAAAATTATTTAGCCAATCCAAATAAAGGATCAAATTTAATGTACTAAAATTTCAGAACAAGATCTGACATATTAAAAATCAATACTCTCTAAATCTCATAAAGTGTACAGAGTAAGATCTGGCACTTGAATTCAACTTCTCAATAATTAGCGGAACAAGATCAGTTTTAATACCAAATAATCAATAACCAATGATCAGAGCAAGATCTGACATATTAAAAATTCAATTCAACAATTACCGGAACAAGATCCGTTTCAACAATAAATAATCAATAATCAGAGCAAGATTATTTTTTATTGATTTCTGTCAAACGCTATTAAACGCTTTTTCACTTCTTTCTGCTAAACGCTATGTCACTAAAATGGCAATAACTCTGTCAACAATCGAAATTATAAAAAATCCTTCGGAGGATATACTCTTGAAAGCCTAATCTTTGAAAGTATGCAAAAAAATATATTTTTTTTAAATTCTAGACTAGAATACCCCCTTAATCTCGCTCAGATATACTAATATTTTTAAATATTAATGGTAAAAAGCGGATATATTTAAGAAAAACTTGGATCTAGTATTTGTCAGTGACAAATATAACAATTTATATAACAAATACCAGATCTGTAACCTCTAATAATTAATATTTATGAAAAAATAACAAAATGGCGGACAAAAATGGAAAAAAATTAATTTTTTCACTGTTTTTTATTTAAACAATTAGTAAAAGTGTTATATTTTAATATATTAGAGGTTACAACAGACCTAGTTCAATATGTGTAGAATGTGTGGTTTAAATTTCATATGGATCGGTCGAATAGTTTTCATAAACTCTTTGGTACCTTTTTAAAAACGCTGTTTTCAGAAAAACGCGTTTAACTTCGATGATTCTTGTCAAAAACATTGTACGAATATCGCTGTAATTCGATGTTCATGATGTAAGAAATCGTTATATTTTTTACACTTTTTTGACGAATATCATTACTGTTTCAAGTTTGAAGCATAAATCTTCGATATACTGTCTAAAATTCGAAAAATACATAAATACCTTCATCCTCTTTTTTGTGACCAACATGTATTTTTCTCGAATGTTCTTGCTTGATTTTAGATTTATTTTGCAATTTTATACATAGTTTTATAGTTTACCCCCGTGTAATTTATAAATTATTCTTGAATGACTCTATTTCACTTCCATCGTTATAAAATTAATTTCCAAATTTTTTTGTGTATGGAAAGTATATATTATCACAGACATAAAATAAAAAGTGTTTAGGGGTAGTTACCCCCTTCAATGCTGTTTCTTTTTCCTAAAAATACATGAACTACATGAAAAAAAGAGGATAATTCATCCTCGTTTTTTGTGCAACACGTGTTCTTTTAGATTTATTTTACAATCTTATACATAATTAGGGAGTGGTTTACCCCCGTGCAATTTTTTAATTAATGTTCAATGTATTCTATTTCATTTCCGTCGTCATAAAACTAATTTTTCAATTTTTTGTGTATGGAAAGTGTATATTTTATCACAGACACAAAGTAAGAATTGTTTAGGGGTAGTTACCCCACTAATGTTTCTTTTAATTTTTGGCGAAACAAGTAAACTTTATTTTTCTCTAAAGTATAAAATGTAATTTTTTCAAATTATTTTTTGTGAATTAAACAATTTTTGGCACAACTTTAACAATATGTAGGGGTGGTTTACCACCTTATGATTTTTTTTTTGAGAAAAAAATGTTATTCATCTTTTATTACGAGGAAACTTTTCCAGTAGGTTTGATTGAAATCAATTTGGTTTTTATATACAAAACTATGCAATCGACACTTGGAACCCCTATTTTTGAGAGGATGTTTCACCCCCTTAAGGGCACGTATTACTTACCCGATCCCTACCTTACCGACATTTTTTTCTCTGTAACGCTACGTCTACATTTATTGAGATACCACATTGAAAATTTCTATATTTGAAGCTAAAGCCTTAAGGTACGTTTTTCTGGTCCTAAATATTGACATTTAAAAAAAAAAATTTTTCAAAAAATTTTTTTTTATTTTTACAAAAGTTTAAGACCAGAAAAACATACATTAGGATATTTTCTTCAATTTTATAAAATAACTTGATATCTTTATAAATGTAGACGTAGCATTACAGAGAAAAGAATGTCGGTAAGGTAGGGATCGGGTAAGTAATACTTGCTCTTAAAGTGTTTTTCCGCAGATAAAAAAAATACGTGTCGCTTAGTTTTTCGAGTACTACAACATGTATCAGGGAGAATCAAACCGGTGAAGGACACCTGGTGAACCTTCAATATTTTAAGAGATTTTAACGAATTTTGAAGGATTTGAAAGTTTTCGCAAATTTACGTTCGCAATAATAAATATTTTTCCTTAAAAGTAAACCATTTACCTCCGTTTTTTTTTTACAGTTTTGATTTTTAGATCGCCTAGTTTTGCAAAAAATATTAATTATTCAGAGCGTGAAGTTGCCCTTAAAGACAAAATCGATTTGTACTGCTCGAAAAAAAATTTATTATTTATATATGTTCTAGAAACAGAAAAAAAACTCAACCTGCCAACAGAAAGTATTCAAACAGAATTAAACTGAACGTTGTCACGGAAACATGACACTTAGTCAATTATATTTTTTAAGAACAGATCGAATATCAATGATTGAAATTTTTAAAAGACTATTTTAATCGTGTCGGTATGTTTAAGTGATTGTGTGTGCAAATTTTTGTATTTATAAGTATAGCAAATTAATATTTTATAATAATTTCTGGTAAAACTTTATCTCATTTATGATTAGTTTTATAATTTTCTAATTTTTTGCGTGATAAGTGCTTTAAAGCCCGCAAATTAAAAATTGGTAGGGCCGGCGATTTATTCGTTGTCTGGCATTCCTATTCATTAAGAGGGTAGTTTGGTAATTGCTATACGAACTAAAATCATAACTACTCCTAAATTATTAAATATTCTTATCTGAAACTTACCAAAAAAACTTTATTATATAAAGTTTCCTTCGCATTTTTGTTGCGAGAAGTTAAAAAAAATAGAGATATTTCAAGAGTAAATATTGTAATTATTATAATATTTGTAAATATTCTAAGGGATTTTTAATGAAATTAAAAAATATCAAAAGATTTTAAAAGAAAATGAAAAAATTAAAGAATTTTCAAGACATGTCAGTGTTATTAAAACATGCCAAAAGATTTTTCAAGATTTTTCAGTGATTTTAAGGAATTTTAAAACATTCAAAAAAGTTTCAAAATTTTGAATTAATTTATTAATAAAAAATGTTTTAGTATTCTTTAAAACGTGTTAAATTTCTTTAAATTTACTGCAATTTTTAAAAACTCTCGTAATTTTTTTTAAATCTCTTTAAATCTCTATTTCTTAAAAATTATGAGAATAATATATAATCATAAAATGTAGTTTAATAATAATTTTCATGAAAACCTGTTTAAAGTTCCTAGAATTATATATTTTTCCATGTTTGTCAACAATATACAAATTATTAAATTTTCCAATGTATTTTGTTTCATAAGATTTTTATAATAAAAATATTTCAAAATATTTATATTTATTTACTTTTTTTTTTCCTTTTTTTATCTCTTATTTTTGCATAAATAATCAAGTGTGTATCAATAAATTGGTATTAATGAGATATTACTACTGTATAAAAAAAATTCTCAATAATATTAAAATATTTTTATCGAAAATAGAAATGCCAACCAGGGCCTCGTCAAAACCCTATTTTAAATAGGGCTAATTGCGACAATTTATGCACGGGGAAAAGAGCAAAGAGTCAATTCGTTACCCCCACTTCTATCGCCTTTGGTAGAATGGATCATGGAAGGGAAAACACAAAAGCTCTCGCCCGCTCATACGATTACTTGATGATTGAAGTTAAGTGATTTTGAGGAATTTAAGGAGTTTCAAGATTATAGAGTATTACAAATTTTTTTTAAGATTTTGAAAGGATTTTAAATGATATTAAAGAATTTAAAAGAATTTTTTTAATATTTCAAGTGATTTTGATAAATTTAAGGAGATTTTCCAGAGATTTCACAAGATTTAAAAATTATAAAATATCGTAAAGGATTTTAAGAGATTTGAAATTCTTTAAAATTCAATAAAAAATCTTAAAATTACTAGAAACCTGTTGAAAATTCTTAAAAATTCACAAAAACCTTCAAAATTATTAATCTCTTGAAATCCATGTTAAAATTCATGACAATTTCTAAAAATTCCTATAGAAACCTCAATAAAATTCCCTGACAAGTTTAATAAAATATTTAAAATTATCAGAAACTTTTAGAAATTTCGAAATTCTACGACAAGACTTAAAATCTTCTTGAAATTCCTTAAAAATTTTAAATCCCTGTAAATCATTACAAATCTCGTCAAATTCCATAAAATCTTTAACAATTCTACAAAATTTTTAAAAAATTTAAAAAACGTCTCGTAATCTTTTTAAATTATTAGAAATCTCATAAAAATCCATCAAATCCATAAAAATTTCACAATATCTTTTAAAATTCGAACAATTGCTTAAAAGCCCTTAAAAATGTACGACCTTTGAAATCCTTTTAAATTATACTGAATCTTTTAAAAATCGTAAAAATCTTTTGAAATCTCTCCATAAAATTCCCTGATAAACTAAAAAATTTGTTGAAATTTTATAGTAACATTTAAAATTCTTTTATCCACTTAAAATTCGTTAAAAACTATTAAAAATCTGATCAAATTTCATGAAGTCTTTTAAGATTCTCACAAACTCTTTTAAGAATCACAGATATCTCTTAAAATTACTTAAAATTATAAGAAATCTCATAAAATTCCATAACATCGCTCGCAATTTTTATAAATCTTTTAAAATATCTTAAAATTCCTTGGAATTCCAGGATAACATTTAAAATTCCTTAAAACCCTATAAAACTCTTACCAACCTTTTGAAACTCCTTTTCACAAAAACCTTAGCAATCCCTGGAATTCTTTGAAATCCTTATAAACTCTTATAAACATCTTAAAATTTCTCAAAATTTCAAAACATTTAAAATCCCTAGTTAAAATCGCTAAGAATTCTTAAAAATATCTTAAAATTCCAGAAGTTCTTTTAAAATTTCACGAAATATCTTAAATCCCTTACAATTCTATACGAAATCTTTTGAAAATCCTAAAAGTATTTTGAATTTCGTAAGGATCACTTAAAAATTGTCCTTAAAATATCAAGAAATCTTTTGAAATTTCTTTCAAAAAGGTAGTTTCTCTCTAAAAATGTCTAAGCATCTCGCATACATTATAGTTTCAAATCTTATTGGCTTCTCCTCCTCCCTATTTCCTCCCTCTTCTTCATTTAACCCTCCTCCCCCACCACATCAATCAATCCCCACGCTATTCCTTTCTCCTCCACCTAGCCCTCCCACCATCTTCATCCCCTCCTCTTCCCTCTCCCTCACACTTTCCTCCCCTCTACCACTTAAGCTTTCCCTAATACTCGCCTCCTCCTCCTCACCTTCACCCCTTTCACAACCCTCACCAACTCTTTCCTCCCCCTCCTACTCCTCACTCCTCCCTCTCTTTATTTCTCCTCCTATTCCTCCTCGTGCCTCCTCATCCCCGCTCCGCTCCACTCACTTTTTTTCCTCCTCATCACATCACCATCACTCTTTCTTTGCTCACCTCCCCCTCCCACCCTCTCTTTTTCTTTCCACCCCCCCTTACCCTCTCCTTCATATACGGTTCTTAGTGAATAAGAAAGCAAACAACTAATAAATCGCCAGCCCAAAAAATTTGGACAATTAATTGCACTCCCAGGAAACGAGAATGCGAACATGAAATACTTCAAAGAAATAGGTTCAATCAAGTTTTTTCTTTGTTTCTTCATTACAATGTCTTTTGGTTATGAGTATACTAACGCAAAGAACATGAAATGGTTAAAGACTTTAATAGAAAATGTTTACCAAAACCCGCGAGTGTATCAAGCTCTGCTGTTCTTCGATTTAAACGAGAAGAATACGCACCCAGACGCAGAAGACATCATTCTCAAAATATCAAGAACCTTCCCAATCAGATTACTCAGTTTTCAGGAAATCACAACAACAAAAATTCGGGAGATGAGTTACCTTCCTGAGTTTCAAGACCCAAAATCAACAACTGTCATCATCACGATCTGCTTATCAAGAAAAAGTCGGATTTCCCTGTCTAGGCTGGATGGTCCTTTGAAATTTTTGTTCAAGCTCTCTGAAGTGAAAATTCGTCCAAGATGTTTGTTCGTTTTCCTGGATGGAGAAACAACCGTTTTTTACCAGGAGTTTCTTCGTTTTATGTGGTCTCGGCGAATTTTGGATGCCACTATTTTAAAATTAGTATCCGTCAAATCAGAACATACCAGAAACTTCTTTACCGAGAGTCGACTTAGGTATGGTGCAATTTATCACTTTAATCCATTCATGAACATTATTACAGAGGTCAAGTATTCAAATAAAATAAACTGGTTCCCGGATAAGACTGTAAACATGAACGATTACAACATGAAAGTAGGAGTTTTCAACTATCCACCGGTGACTATTCCACGAAAAAATAGCACTGGACATGTGCAAGATGCACAAGGATCAGAAGCTGCGATTATTAAAATTATAACGCGAAGCATGAAGTCGAAGATTATATGGATCCCACCAGATGACGAAAAAAATTGGGGTTCACTGGATTACAGCAAGGAAAATGCCACTGGCTTGTTTTACAGTTTAATAACAAATGGAATACAGATGATAGCTGCCCAACGGGGCAGACTGGGTTCACGTGAAGAAAACCTTTTTGAAATTAGTCGAGGTGCCTTCGCTTTTCGAATGATTGTAGTGGTACCAATACTGCAAGAGAAATCTGTGTTGTCAGTAGAATGGCATATATCTTGCACGATTGCTGTTCTCAGTCTGATCATCATTATCTGGATTATTTCTCATCTTTTGAAGTTTGAGAAATCCAACTGGCAATTGTTGTACATATACGAGATTATACTCGGATTGTGTGCACCACGTGAGCCTGTAAAGATAGCAGAAAGAATTTTTTTTGGATCTGTGCTCTGTGCCTGTTTGTTGTATTCATCAACAATTTATACAGCATTTGTCAACATAGCATCTCAAAAAGAGTCTCAGCTGAATTTGACGACTTTGCATGATGTTGTTGCATCAGATCTTCCTCTGATAATTGGCAATTTCAGATTTATACAGTTCTATGAGAATTCTGAAGGAGATTTGCGAACCTTGCTGGACAAGTCGACCCAAGTTGAGGGGACAGGAGAAGAGTTTTGCATTAAACGCCTGAGTGCGAGAAGGGATGTAGCTTGCTTATCGGGAGAAAATAGAATTCTGTTTTTAATTAAAGATAAAACAGATGACTGCGGAAATCCGATTATAAAGGTTGTGAAGGAAAGTGTCCTGTCCACAGTCAGTATCTATGCTATGGAACCAGGATCGCCATTTGTGAAACGGTTCGACAAGCTAGTACAAAGATTAACAGAATCTGGTATCACTGAAGCTTTGAGGAAAAATGATTACACGGTTAAAACTACAGTCAAAAGTGAATCATGTTCTATAAGAGAGCCTGAATCAACATTGTTATATTGGCAGATGATAATTATCCTAGGCTTGGGTTACTCGTTATCAGTTTTCGTCTTTGTCTGTGAACAAGTAGTCGCCTTTATTATTAGACAAATGTAGTCAAGTCCGTGAGTTTAACAGGAACGTCAAATATGACTAACGTGATATTCGGAATAAGATGAGTTAGTGATGCATTTGGTATTGGTTTTAAGATATCTCAGTGGACAAAAAGACATTGACATCCTGAGGACGTCCATGTCAGTCCAATTGATGTCCAAACGAAGTCTCATGCCTTGAAGACGTCTTTTGGACGTGAGATGTCTTTAGGATATCAATTGGACTGACATGGACATCCTAAGCATGTCTTTGGGACGTCTTCAGGATTCATGAAATATATTTAGATTTGTATGATTTATTATTAGAGGAAGTAGCTATTTACACGAGTCAATAATTGTCTGTTTTGCGACGTGTGAAGTATAAAGTTTTTCATGACCACTGTAACGAATTTGATTTTCGAAACAATAGTCCGAATTTGCACTAGTTTGCTAGTACCGCCAGTATGGCGGGGAATAAGCTGACTCGGGCCCCGTAAGCTTCTTCTGGAAATACTCTCTCTCTCTCTCCTCTCCCTTCCCGCTCTTTCTTCTATCGTATCCTATCCTATCGTATCTTATTCTATCTTCTCCTATGGTATCCTATTATATTGTATCCTATCCTAACTTGATAGGATACGATGGGGTAGAATACAATAGAATAGGATACGATAGGATAGAATAAATAGAATAGGATAGGATACAATAGGACACAATGAGGTAGATTACAATAGAATAGGATGCGATAGGATACGATAGAATGCGGTAGGATAGGATACCAAAGGATACGATGGTATAAAATACAATAAAATAGGATTAATAGGATAGAGTAGGATAGAATACGATCTTATAGGATATGATTAAATACCATAGTATATAATAGAATGTGATAGGATAGGATACGATACGATTAATACATTAGAATAGGATAAAATACGACAGAATACGATAGGATAGGATTTGATTTAATACGATAGAATAGGATACGATAGGATAAGAGGGATAGGGGGGAGAGAACCTCCGGTTGATTTATTTAGGTATTTGTACTTTTGATCATTAAAATGTAATTACGTGTTATGAAAATGTAATTATACACGTGTCTCCCTAAATGTTTTCGATGGCTATGGTAACTGAATCTCTCATAATTTTCATCAAGCTCTGATCATTTTTTAGGCCTTATCTTTTTACAATATCTGGAAAAAAATCCACACTACTATGAACGCGAAATGCTATAACCAAAAATTGTCAACTTTTATTTGCAAAGTGCAAAAATGTTACAGAATATGTAAATATTTTTATTAGTACTAGATATGCCGTACCTGATAAGAACTTTCATATTTCATAATAAAAATCAATGAAAAGATGACAATTCCGTGTAGCACATTAAAAAAAAGTTGCTATAAGGATTTATTGATTACTTTTGTTTTCAAAGAGTAAAAAGTAAATTTGTATGATTTTATATACCGTAGCTATCGAAGCTCTTTTACAAATAATTTTATTGAAAATGAATTCAAATCGAGAATTAAAGTATTACTACTTCACGTATTACACTATTGCAATTAGGATTACAATTTACAACATAAATAATGGTAAAACTAAAAAAAAATGATTTCTTTGAAATATATGGGCTATTCCATACAAAATTTATTTCGCGCGAAATATTTTCTTTTGTGTTTTTTAGCCGAAAATATTGTACACGTATGTATTTTTTTATTTCCACATGATGTTTAAAATTTGGGAGTTGTGAATTTACATGCTTTTCACGCTCGAAAAATCTACCTCTAAATATTTGCGTATACGAAAAAAAAAATTCTATTAAAAAAATAAGTGGCTGCAGTAAAATTTCGGATTTTCTCTCAGCTTTTAGCTGAGTTTATAAAAATATGACCTATTTTTATAAACAAATCATTTTTTTAATCTTTGGAACTAATTTAAAAAAAATTTTTTTATTGAAAAATGTACTTTACACTAAAATTGTTTCAACGGTCAAAAACGTTTCAAAAATTTATTACAGACACAATTTTCAACGGTCCATTCCCAAATTTTGGAAGTAGCGATTAAAGTGTCTAAAGTACATTTTTCAATAATAAAAAAATTTTTTTAAAGTTCTGAAGTTTTAAAAAAAATGATTTGTTTGTAGAAATAGGCCATATTTTTATAAACAATTGGTCTAATGAATTTCTTGTAATGCTTATTGAAATGCTGAGAGAAAATCCTATATTTTATTGCAGCCACTTATTTTTTTAATAGAATTCTTTTTTACATTCTCATCAGAGAAGGTATTAGATTTGTGTAAAATTTGACCCCCCCAGTTTTTGTCAAATGTCCACGTTTTGGGACCCCCTGAACCCGAAAAACATGTTTTTACGAATGTGTCTGTCTGTCTGTCTGTGTGTCTGTGTGTCTGTGTGTCTGTGTGTCTGTTTGACTGTGTGTCTGTGTGTCTGTTTGTCTGTGTGTCTGTAGATTTTTAGTTTGTGAGCACGATAACTTTCGAAAGAATTGACCGATTGGATTTTCCTTTGGTATACTCTTTTAGTGTCCTAAAATGAAGGTCAAGTTCGTTAGCCAGCTATTTTGGATAAAAATTCAAAAAGTTGGAGCATTTTGAAAAATTTTGAAACCACTTTTTTTCTTAATTTGAAAATTCTAATCACGGATGTTCATAGTACTCAAAAAGTCGAACAATTTTTCTTAATTACTTTTTTGGATAAAAAAAAAATTGAAAGACTTATAACATTTTGAAAATAAAAAAAAAATAAAAGAAAACTTAAATTAAAAGACAAGCAACGCACGATATGAAAAAAAGTCTAAAGATGAAAAATGTTTCTTTTTGAACACTCTATAGGACTGACATAAAAAC
>UCOH01011430.1:0-20724 GCA_900474275.1 Synergus japonicus | reverse complement strand
GGGATATACATGAACCTTTATAGGAATAATTTTAATTTCTAAAAATTTATAGGACCCTGCAAAGTTTCCTACACAGGAAACTATAAATTTAATTGGGATACATGCAGAGGATCTTGTACAGTTTCCCCTGCTGAGTAATTTAGTCTGGAGCATAGGAACCTTTATAGGAAATAAAAGGTAAAGGATCCTACATGGGAACCGTCTTTCAATATGTATACGTACCAATTTTCTGTATGATCAGGAAACTACACAGAAACCTACATAGGATCCCTGTCACCTTTCCTTTAATGACACACACGTGAGAAACTATATGGGAAACTTAATAGGAATATGTACAGTTCCCTTTAAAGATTCATATAATAGGATCCTATAAAGGAACCCATACAGGAATTTTCAATAGGGTAGCACTTTCACTCACTAGCACGTTGTTTCTCGTACTAATCTGATTCTTTTTGATCCCCGAAAGAACGACGTGTCGATTCAAAGGGATCCTGGCAGGATCGCCAAAATTTATGTGACGGTCTGGGATTATTTGCACTAATTAATTATTAAATGCAATAGAATGGATCGAAACCGTTTTATTGAAGAAAACATACAGGGATAAACCGCGAGTCTAGCCGTAGCAAAGATGCGTTTCAAACTGCCCTACCAAGGGTAGCAGGGCAGGTCAAGCAGGCCCAGTTCCTTAAGGAATGTAGGTGGAGGGGACCAAAGCGACCCTCCTCTTTCTATCTTAGGGAAAGCAGTTATTTTTAGAAACGGCTATACTCGGAACATGCATTTATGTGTTACAGTATCACATTGTAACTTTAATAAACAATGAGTCTTTTTTTAATTCGAACGTTATGGTACAAAAATAATACGTTGTGTATTAATAATTTGTTGTGTCACAGATATATTCTATCTAACCTTAAATTTCTTTAATACTTAAGAAAATGTCGGTGATTTATTTATTAACTACTTTTCACAAATTATTCTTTAATGAACTATGAAACAAAATTATTTTTCAGAAGACTGCAATATATTTTTTTTTATTCATGTGTTATAAAAGTAATAACTATACGATAGCAATGTATATGCCTGCGTAAGATTTATTTAACGTTTTAAAAACTACTTTTAAAAACCAAACTTTTCAAACTATTTACATTATTTTCTACAAATATTTTTGTAATGAAATAATTTTTTTTTTTAATTCGATATTCTTTGGAAATACAACCATACTGTTGATGTGAAATATTGAGAGTTTATACGTATAAATATAAATAAATATAAATAAATAAAAATAAATATATATAAATACAAAATATAAATAAATCTGCCTCAAAGAAAATGATTTCTTAACTAGTGTTTCTCTTACAGCGATGGCAACGATTCACACAGAGAGAGAAGTTAACGAATCGGACCAGGAGTACGAGTTTGAGTCTGATGAACAAGCTGATGTTACAGAAGAAGAGGCTGAGAGTAATCGTGATCATCAGCAAAATAAAAACAAAAGGTCAGCATCTACAAAGTATCTTCAACCGAAGAAAAAAAAGAAGAAACATTACCAAAAATTATCTTTAAAATTAAAACAGCAGTATCCATTTCTCACTGACAGTTCAAAAGGTAGAACTTTCGCTCTCTGTACAACTTGTCAATTTGACATCAGCATTGGTTCTGGAGGCAAAACTGATGTTGAGAAACATATTAAAACGAAAAAGCACCTGGAAAAAAAGGACAAAATGAATCAGTTGTCATTAGATGATTTAAAACCAGTGGCGAGACATACAACTTAGTAATGGAACAAGTTCACCAAGCACAACTAAGATATGCAGGATTTTTAACAGAACATAAAATTGCAATTCTAGCTGCACTAGAATAAAATGAAGAGCAAAATGTTTCCAGATTCAAAAATTGCTAAACAATTTCACAGCGCCAGAACTAAGACAATAGCGATTATAAATAACGTCACAGGGGAATTCAACAAAGAAAAAATCAACGATATTTTGCGGCGAACAAAATTCTCCCTCTTAGTAGACGAAGGCACAGATGTTAGTGCCATAAAAAGTTTGGCCACGATAGCCCGAGTGAAGGTTGACAATGTAATTAAAGATTTATTTTATGATTTGATTCCTGTTCGAAGTGCGATACAATTTCTTTACATTCAGCTATAGTTGAGTCTTTTACTAAGAACAATATTCCTTATCGTGAAAATCTAATCGAATACGGAGCTGTTGGTGCCAATGTGGTGACCGTATGCAACCACTCAGTTGCAACTTTACTGAAAGCATATGTGCCTAATCTGTTAATAATTAAATGTATATGTCACTCATTTAATCTCTTGCATCTGAAGCTTGTGAAAAATTACCACCTGAAATTGAAAAATTTTGTTGCTGCGTTTACAACTATTTCAAGTCTAGTTTTTCTAGAATCAGCTTATATAAAGAGTTCCAACAGTTTACACAAATAGCAGAAACCAGGATTTTGCGTTATGTTGACACAAGATGGTTATCTTTGGAAGAAGTGGTTCTACGTCTCATACAGCAATTCTTCACTTTGAAGCTGTTCTTCGCGGATGCAATTACCGACGAAAACAAAATCGCCGCAAATTCAGCCAGTGAAATTTTGGGAATAATGAATGACGAATCCACGCTTCTATATCTACTTTTCTTGAAATTTGTGTTGCCTATCTTCAATCAACTGAATAAATTTATGCAATCAGAGAACCCTCAAATTCACAAGCTGAAACCCAACATCGAGAAAACTTTCAGAACTTTTATGGACTCATACATGCGCCCAGAATGTTTAAAAGGTGATTTCTGCAATATACAGTTTAAGAATCCTCGAAACTTCAAGCCCATAGAGGATCTCTATCTCGGAGGCGATGTTGCAAACCGCATTGTGAAACAACGAATCGATCCTACAATCATCCATGCATTCCATTTTAAATGCCTGGATGTTTTTATACAAGCTATGACCAGTATTGTGCGGAGATCAACAAGATGAAAGAATTAGTATACAAATAATTATTTGTACCTATGCAATTATTCGACTGTTTAGTAATTATAAAAAACGTGTTATATATATTTATTATAAAAAAATGATTTGCTCAGACTTTACGTTATTGTTAATAATTCATCAGAATGTCGCCAAAAATTAGTCTTTAACGTGCTTGTCGAATTTGTAATCACACGTTTATACATTTATATTTACTTATTGTGATAATAACATAAACATAATGTATTATTAATTTTAAAATGAAAGCTATATTTATATGTAAGAATGTTATTCGTAAAAAACTTTAGAGTATTCGTTGTTCCAAAATATTGCTAGTGGCTTTAAGTAATCTTAAATATTGTAATATAATTACGATTATATTTGGCGATTGTTTGCGCAAAAATGGATATTACATTTGGTGAAAAATAAATATTCTTATCATTTATAAATTAAATGTAATGATATAAAAATAGATTAAAATCTTCCTAAAAATTATTGTATAACTGCATTACCCATTATTTCATATCAATGAAAAATATTTTCGCATCAAGACAATTTGAAAAGTTCCCGCGCGAAAACTAATGGCTACGCCGAATCTGTGATCCGGTTGGTTATTTCTCTTGAAATGTGAGCGAGCACATGTTTGCAAATGAAAAAATGCTTTATTTAATGTAATTCTGCTTTTGTATAATGAAATTATATTAGTTAGAGTATTTTAATTCTTTTAATAATGATTTCTTAATTTTTAAAATTTTGCTGATTTTTTTTCAAGATTCCTGATAAAAAACTCATGACTTTTTGTCTCGCCCGTTGGCAACGCTATGTTGACATGGGACTGCACCTTGAAGATGCAGTCCCATGTTGGCAGAAAACGTCGGCGTAAGCAGAAACTTATGAGAGTGGCAGAGATAGGCAGATCTCTTTGTCTCTTTCACTCTCATGAGTTTCTGCTTTACGCCGACGTTTTCTACCTTGAGGGTGCCGTCCCATGCGCAAAACGCAAAGCGTAAAATGAATAGCCAATTGCAGAATACTTTTAGATATCTCTCTTGTCAAATATTCTTTATCATTGGCTGTTCGTTTCGCGCTTTGCATTTTGCGCCTGCATGGGATTCCATCTTGACAGAAAGAGTACGTGGTGTGTGAAGGTGATATCAAATGTTTGCAAAAAAATTCCTTGCGCTGCCATGGCGCAAGCGGAACAACTTCTCGGCGGTAAGTTTTGAATTACAATTTTGTTTTCTTTATTATAAAATATAAAAATTGCATTGGAAAATTTTTATTTAAGTAATATAGTGTTTTTTTCCTTTTTCTTTGTTCCAATACAATCTTTGTATTGTATTGTATAATTTTATTGTATAATAAGGAGACCAAACTGCAATGGGATTCCGAGCTCAAAATCCGAACGGATCTCTATTTTTAACAACGTAGGATAGAAAGAGAGGTCCGTTCGGATTCGTGAGCTCGGAATCCAACCCCGTGAAGTTAGCACACCAACTCTAAAATATCCAATTTTTTTATATGCAATCGTTTGGTGGTCGTTTGGTGGTGTTTGGTAGTCAACTGTCAACGTTTGGTAAAAAGTATAGAATATATTTGACTTTCAAAAAATACATGGTGTGACCCGTGACAGGATTGCCCATATAAAATTAACACAATAGATATTTAAATTCTAAAAATTCTCTTTTTTAAAGTGAACACTGTTTGGTAAATCTAATTGTATATAGTTATTGTATTTTTCAGTTTTCAAATGCTAAGTTTTATTATTTAAACTTTATTTTTATTATATAAGAAACTTTATACTATTTTAACTATCATAACTTTATATAAAACTTTATATAAAATATTTATAAGAACATTGCATTAAAAGTGCTTGGAACTTAAATTATTCAGCCTTTTTTTGTAATACTTTGTAAGTAGACTACTTCTCTTTGAAGAATATTATTTTTAAACTTTGATATAAATAACGGCTTGAGGTATCGGATTATCAGTCATTTTGAAGGGATGCACTGATGAAACTAAATCGTCATAAACCTCCCATCGACCAGTTATTCGTCTGCAAAGAGCATAGCAATGTCCGGGTCTATAAGCGATTATACCTGTGAGCCCGAAAGCAATTTGAATTTGGTGGTGGTCAATTTGAATGCTGGTGGTCACATCCAAGGATCTTAAAGAAAGTGGTGAGGTACTTTTAAATAATTTTGAATTCATATTATGCTCTTCTGCATCTGCTGAAATAAAGTTCTACAGAATGGAACATCGCTGTATATAAACATGAGCTTTAACTCCTAAATCAATGAGAACTGTAATAAATCCCAAAGTTTCATTTTCAGAATTGAAGACATGATTAAAATAGCTTTCGCAATCTATAGCAGAGATAATTAAAATTTGAACGATTGAATCAAAAGAACATGTATTCTTGAGTACAATCTTCTGATTATTAAGTGTAACAGGTTTTCTGAATTTACTTCCATTCTGGAGTAATAGATCTTGAGCAGTTTTAACTTTTTCAGCTGACACTAAAGCGGTGTGAACCGTGTTAAAATCAGGTTAGGGTCGAAAATAACGCGAAGGCTTTCTGTTTGTTGCTTTTAGTGAAGATTTCGTGGAAGATTGTGGATGAGCTGAAGATTGTGGATTTGCTGAAGACCCTGGATGTGTTGAAAACTGAAGGTGTGGTGTAGATTTAGGAAGTACTGTAGACATTGAAGTATCGTTTAAGCATTGGTTCAGAAGAAGGTCCAGTTTTTCTCTTTTATTTCGCCACACTTCCTTTTCGTTTAAATCCGTGTCAAACGAATCTAATGAAATAAGGAGATTTTGAGAGCATGAGACGTCATCCTCTTCGCCATTGCTTGGAATTTCCTTTTCACAAAGATAAGTCTAGTTTAAATCATCATTGAGGGTACTACATCCTATAGAAACTGCACTTTGATCATCAAGACTTGACAAGTTAATATTTTCTCCTGTAAAATCCTGGATTTGCTCGACAGAAACTTTCGTTTGTTTAGGAAAGATTGGAAGCTTTTTCATTCGATGCTTAGCTAACAGTGGTGCTGCTATCAATGTCTGTCCTTGTAGAGCCACGAAATGAAATCTGAAGAGTTTGTCGGCGCGCAGTGGTCCATGAACTCGTTTTTTGTGGATGTTATTTTTTAGTTCTCCGAAATCTCCTTCTACATAGCAGCTTGTGGGTCTTACGTACGGTGAATTAAAATATTTTTTCATAACTGCTGTCCATAGAGGAAATTACTTCGCCATTGTTACTAAATGTTTATAAAATTTTTCCAAGCGATATGGATTTGCTCGTTCAGAATCATTTTTCACATCCTTACTTCTTTCCGCTTTTCTTTGTATCATGCTAACCCATTCATCAATACTGGTGTCTGAATCGGGTTGTTCATTTAGAAAACTTTCGTCAATCTGCGGGTCAAGTACATTGTTGGAAAGTTTCAGTATAATCGTTTTGTATTCTTCATTGCACTCTTCGGGTACTAACTTAATTGTTTCGTGTTCATCTTCAGTTATATAAACTGATAGTTTTGATCTCGCTTCTTCAGCAGGAGATGATAAGGAACTTCCAAGCATCGTACCGATATAGTAATGAATCGTTAGTGTCAGTGTTAGCTGAAAAATCTCCTCGAAGCGGTTGAAATCGTCGCATATCATGAGAGCAACGCATGGTATCAGAAAATCTTTTACAACATTGTTGTCTGACTTAAAGCAATTTAACCGACAGAAAATTGCAATTAAATGAGCTGTGTCGATTCTTATGTATGTAGGAGGCTTGTCTCTAGCATAGTCATTTCTTAAAATAGCAAAGCATGTCCGAATGTATTCTTTAATCGGAATTTGATTAAAGGCTCGAGACTCTGCTGCCAAAAGAACTTTTGAGTAATCTGAAACGATTTCAGGTAGTACAATATCTACTTCTATTAACGAACAATTTAAGAAATAAAGGATAGTGTTTGCATTTTGTTTAGAAGACAAAATTTGTCCAACTGACACAGTTATACCGAGGAAGTTAATAACTATTTCAAATAGAAATATATTTCCCGACTGAATATTGTCTGCTATTTGCAAACGTTTCGCAAGACTCGACGTGCTATCCAAGCATATGGAAGCAGAATTTTTGAAAGTACGACAATACTCCTGTAACAGAAAGATCTGTTCTGGAAACAAATAATGCACGATGAATGGATTTAGTGCAATAAATGAGATGGCATTAGAATAAGGTGCTTTGTATTTTAATTTCTCTAGAATAAGAGCTAGATTCTTACCATCTGCTGGATCGACACCGAATTCTTCATTGATGCATTCTTGCATTAACTTGCGTAAAACATCGCTACTATATAAAATTGGTGAAGGTGCATTTCCCAAATTTAAAACTTTCATCGCAATAGTTCTTCTGCAATTAGCCACTCCTTCTTTCATTAGTTGTTGCCCAATGATTTTTCGCTTTTCATTTCTGAGTTGTCTCTTAACTGGTTCATGAGGTAAATCAGTCGTATTTTTCGTTTTGTCTTTAAGCCATAAGTCTGCTCCGTCGCAAGGTTGTGTTTTAACAATCGCATAGAATCTGTTATTGCACTTTTTGCTTTTACATTTTCCTTCAATGAAGATAAAAGGTTTCTCAGGATTTAATGAAATAGTAGCTTGCTTGAAGCTAAAACTGCAAGGCATTCGAAATTGTAACCAGTGTTTATCGGCTATAATATCAGACCATACACCAGGAGGTAGTATTGTATGTTCTCGATTTTTGTACATTCGTTTAACTGGTTTCATTTTCTCCCATAAATCTGCCTTTATGCACAGATTAAATTCCTCATCAGCGTTATTTTTAAAGTCGGTTTCAGTGAATTCCGTTTCATTAAAATCCTTTGGTTCCCATTCATCTGCATCATCTTCGACTTCCGTGAGATTGACATCGCTGTTTTTTATAACACTTATTGCCTTAATGCCCAATTTCTCAATAACTTGTGTCCTGAGTCCTCTTTTATTTTCCCGCAGATTGGTATACACATCTTGTGCTGACCATTAATTTTTCAATTCATCGCTAACATTTTTATAGAATTGTTAAAAATACGTGAGTGAGCAAGGATTGCAGTATAGTTAGTATTTTGATGGTTTGTCGAAAAGAGAGAGCCCAGACAGGGCTATAAAAAAATAAAACTACTCGCTGACTATTCAGAATGCACCTCTGACCGATGTCTCCAAATGTTCTCCAGATGAGGCAATAAAATGTTTTTCTAATCTTTTCTGTACTTTAGGATGCTTCCAACTGCATTGATTTGTATTTGAAGTTTAGTTCAGTCCTAGCACTCGAAGGAGTTTACTCCTAACCGATCTTTACTCTGTGTAATCTATAACTTTGTACTTTTGAATAAAATTAAATACTTTGGTTTTACTCTACTGAGTTAATTGAGTTTATATTCCTTTATAAATTCAATAAGAATTTATCCGTGTAAGCGGGTAATTTGTCATCTCGGATATTAACTTCAAATATACAAATAGCATTTAATGCATCGGAAATTGAAACTTTTGCTGATCGCGGCATCTGCAAAAATAAAAAATTACTTACAATTGAATGAAACTTTTACAATGATCTTTCTTCGTAATTAAATAATTATTACGAAATTTATTTTATAATATTGAAAAATAAATTTCACAATTTTGAATTGAAAATATTAATTGAGAACGCGAACAATGGAATAACATTACCATAGATTTCAGATTAAAGCTTGACAAAGAAATTACAAACACAAATTTTGAAAATTGACATTTCGAATTTACAATTCTAGAGATTTGGAAAACTTTCTCAGATTTTAATTAAATGGTTTTGCATTTTGCGAATTATTTAATTGTGAATACCTGGAGTTCGAAATTTATCAATTTCTAAATAAAAAAAAAAAACAATTCAGTTTGGGATTCTTAATACTTAAATTATTAAATTTTATCACCTAAAAAGAAAAATTCGAATTATATGATTCCATTGTGAAAGTGTTTATTTTTAGATGCTTATGATTTTATAATTTCGCAAGTACCATAGCTTCTTAATGAAAAGTATTAAATCTCGAGCCCCTTTAAATTTGTAATTATTCTATTTGTTCAGTTGTTACATTTTAATTTTGAAAATGTTTAATATTTCGTAGACGAAGGTTTTTAATATGAAATGAGAAATTCTATCAATTAGGGAAAAACATTAAATATGTAACGAGTGATTACGCCTGTGTGCGTACCGCACGCATACTCGTTACTGTACCTCACAGTCACCATCCCCGCTCCCGTACTCCTGCATTAGACTCACGTTACCTAACATCGGTCCCCCTTTCCAAGCCGTTTGCTCGCCAGACAGGTTCCATAAAACCACCCACAGAAGAACTACCACAAATCTGTGGTAGGCAAAGCACCGGTGAAATCCCAAGGCATAGGCGCACCTATTCTTGTCGATTTCCGTACTCTTTCGTATGGGGAATTGCCAACGCTCAGGTGCACCTGTCGCTGTCAAATCTCGTCTAAAGGAAATATCATGCTATAGGAGCTACTATGTTTGACATTTTCCTAAACATAACTTCATCTTTATCCGTTCCGCTCTTCTCTCTCTCTCTCTTTCGAAAGGTGTACGATTTCTTAATTCATTAGGATCACCTAAGGCTGTAGAAATCCATGATAAAATATTAATAAATAGGAGCGTCTATTATTAATATTTTCCACCCGAGAATACTTTTCCATTCCTTTTCCTATAAATCCTGTTTATTAAATTGCAAAGCGATAGAAATTAATTTACACTCAACAGGCGCATCTGTGAGTGACAAATTAAACCGACGGGTAATATTTAGTGGGAGCACTTACAAATATTATCCAAAAACGCATTGGAGATTTACACATCCGAAACTTACACTATTTTTCCTATCAGTCCTCCCTTCTCTCCGTACCGTAAAAACCGCTGAAGTACGAGAACTGAAGCGTTAAATATTGTTTTCTGCAAAATCGCCCAAATGTCTAATTCGTTCACGAATCTGTCAATTTGTACTTCGTCTAACAAATCCGTAAAATCTATGATTACAGGACGAATAGTATCTTTCCGCCTTTGTTCAGACAAACTCATTCAACTCCAGACACTTTCATTCAACTCTCACAGACAACAAAATCAACCAGACATATTCTTATTTCATTCTTTTGTTATTTATTTAAATTCACACAGTTAGATATGTAAATCGTAGGGAATAAATATTCATTGTTATAGTTTCCAGTAAAATAAAGTTGTTCGATTTTCATTAATTATCTTTAAAACCTGACCCTGGATCGACTGAAGCATTCGATAAGATAATTATAAGTTATAAGATCTTCCGGGGAAAATCAGAACGTTACAAATATATAGGATAGACTTTAAAGCCTGACTTTAATGAAATCAGGTAATTCAAAACCATTATTAGCATTTTGAACTCTCCGACAAGGTAACTGAACAAAGGTTTCCTTATTAATATAAAAAATACTCACCTTCAATTTCAATGAATATTAAGCCTGTTGCAGCATTTCACGAAAACATGTAAACAAACACAGAAAAATAGCAAAATCTGTGGAATGCCTTAAAATCCGCCATTGTGTCCACATCTTACCAATACGCGGTGTTTGAGGTCGCAAAAATGATGTGTTTGAAGTGTCCTTTTTTTTATCGACAATCTTTTGGTTGTACGACAGGGGCTATCTGCTTATTTTCTGCAAAAAGAAATTTGTTTGGCTAAAAAGTGAATTTTTACAAGTGTGGAGGCGCAGGGTCCAGTAACTATATTCAAGTAACTAGCACATGTGTAGTACGCGATTTCTCAAACTTCTTTTTTTACACGACTTTTGTAAGTGCTCGGGCTTTGAAGTGCATATCGAGATTCGGAAAATTTTTCTGAGTGAGTGAAACGCCCTTGGAGTGAATTTTTGTGCCTTTTTTGCTCGGACAGGGACTTGGCAAAATGTAAGTACTGTTTACCCGCACCCCTCAACCCGCACCTCCACACTTGTAAAAATTCACTTTTTAGCCAAACAAATTTCTTTTTGCAGAAAATAAGCAGATAGCCCCTGTCGTACAACCAAAAGATTGTCGATAAAAAAAAGGACACTTCAAACACATCATTTTTGCGACCTCAAACACCGCGTATTGGTAAGATGTGGACACAATGGCGAATTTGAGTAAAGTCTACATTAATTTTTAGTGGTTTGAAAATGCTCCAACACCGTTAATAAGGACGTGTAAAATTTCAGAGGAAACAAAAAACAAACAATGACTACACCTGTCATATAAGTACAATGTGATCACATATAACTTGTAATAAAGGACAATTGTTATTTCTACATTAACAGAATATTGTACATAATTTTTCGCACATACGTATTTACATTAATTTCACTAAAATGTACGTCACTTACCTCTTTCAATAAATATTTTAATATCTTTTCGCTACTTGATGTGGTCGAAACGATGCCAGTTTGAATACGAGTTTAACGGTATAAACACACGACGTCAGAAACAGTGCTCCCAACTTTGGCACTGTATTTTATTCCACATGTGTCGCGCTTAGAGTTTTTAAATTCTCGAGATCTTAAATCCAGGTTATATGACCGAGAATATGACAGAATTTCTGGGAATATAAAAGAATTTAAGAGAATTTAAGAATTTATAATTTTTAGAAAAATTGTTATTGTTTATATTATTTACATAATTACATTTTAGTCATTTATTAGTTAAGGCATATTTAGGAATATAAAATATGCAAAACAACAGCTTACTAGTTAACTAAAGCCACAAAATTCATCTTATAATGAACGTCACTTTATGGGTTATGTTAGACACTAACATATTCTATGTTCTGCATACATTTGTGACAGTTTTTTCATTTACAACTTGTGTAAAGCTGATTAAGAAGTAATAGAAGTACAAAAAATGGTTTATTACACTTTATCGGTTAATTAATCAATAATTGTCTCCCTTGTGATAAAAATCTCTAAAATCATATGTTCTAATAAATTCTTAGAGAATTTAAGTCTCGGTTATATTCTTATTCTCTTTACCGTTCTCGAAGTAATATAACCGACTAAGAACTCTAGTCGCCCTCTGCATCTGATTGATCGCTATACGCGCGCAGTTTAAAATCCTCAAAAATATTATTTTAATTTTTTTGATAGATAATGGAATTTTAACTTATAGAAATGTCTATTAGACCAAAATTAATCAATCTTGGTAAAAATAAAAATTAATTAAGAGCACATTGTATAAATAAATAACACCCTTAGGTGCAATCTACACTTAATTAATTTTTATTTTTATCAAGATTGATTAATTTCGGTTATACATGATTATTATTACTTATTACCAAATGAGACCTTATGCTAAATTCCTCTACATTTTAAAAAAGTAATTAAAAACAGTGCCAAAAAAACAAGATTACAGAATCAGCTGTAAGCTGAAGCTCATGTATAGTAGAAAGAATTTTGATTTTCCAAAATTATACTCATATGTATTATTAAAAACTTATCAAGCAAATTTTAACTTCTCATTGAAGATTTTTTAAGTTTAATTAAATTAATTTTCTTTAAGCGAAGATTTACAAAATAATAAAACTTAGCGTTCGAAAACTGAAAAATAGAATAACTATATACAATTAGACTTACCAAACAGTGTTCACTTTAAAAAAGAGAATTTTTAGAATTTAAATATGTATTGTGTCAATCTTATATGGGCAATCCTGTCACGGGTCACACCATGTATTTTTTAAAAGTCAAATATATTCTATACTTTTGACCAAATGTTGACAGTTGACTACCAAACACCACCAAAAGACCACCAAATGATATCAAAAAGAATTTTTTTAAATATTGAAAGAGTATTTTTGGATTTCAAACATCAATCAGAAAACTCGATAATTTTCTTAATTTTAACCACTAACGTTCAAAACTGATTACGCTGACTATACCAAATACCATCAAACGACCACCATACGAAACGAAAGAGAATTTTTTGAAAATATTGAGATAAGAGCATTTCTGTAATTCAAATAATGCGCCAATTTTACGTGCACAGAAACCTGCGCAGAGTCCTGTCACAGGCCCAACACCATGTATTTTTCAAAAGTCAAATATATTCTATATTTATGACCACCAAACGTTGAAAGTTGACTACCAAACACCACCAAACGACCACCAAACGATACCAAAAAGAATTTTTCGAAAATGTAAAATGTGCTGCGCCACCAAGAAGTTGGTTATCCAATTTTGAAAAATCAATAACTTTTTAAATTTTAACCACCAAACCTTCAAAGTTGACGACCAAACACCACCAAACTTGGTGGTCTCACCACCAACTATCTTTCATGTCGATAAAGTAGAACACCTTGTTAAATTGTACCATTTTTAACACTCCTCCTCAATTTAACATTATTCTAAATTGCTTACAAAACTGAACATACATTATCTTATTACAATGTAAACATTCAAGCGATAAGTACTGTCCTTACAATGGATAGTACAATGGACTTACAATGACCTAATTTACAACGTAATTTAACGAATTTAACTCCTGTAAGACCCTTTGTCAGAATGTCTGCAATTTGTTCCTGTGAAGGGACATACATCACGTCTATAACTCGATCTGTGTATAATTCTCTAACATAGTTATATTTTACGTCAATATGCTTCAATCTGCGATGTTCTCACTTGTTGATTAAATAAATGCACGATTGATTGTCTTCAAAAATAATAATAGGATCACATAATTCAATCCTAAAATCTGTCAGAAGATTTCGTAGCCATATTAATTCCATCGAAGCACTAGCTAAAGCCACGTATTCTGCTTCCGTCGAAGATAGAGCCACCGTAGATTGTTTCCTAGTTGTCCAGCAAACCAATCCTCCGTAAATCTTGAATAGAAATCCTGTAGTGGACTTTCTATCGCTGTCACCTGCCCAGTCTGCGTTTGCATACCCTTTCAGTTTGTCGTCAATATTCTTTTGGTAGTAAAGACCCATGTTGAGAGTTCCTTGGATATACCGCAGGATTCGTTTTAATCCAGTCCAATATATCTCAGTGGCATTGCTTTGAAATCTACTGTAGAAGTTTACTGCTATATTTATATCGGGCCTCGTAGTCAGCATGACGTACATTAAGCAACCGATGAGGTCTCGAAAAGGTTTCTTCCCAATGATACACTCCGTTGTATTATCTTCCATTGAAGGTTTCACTTCCATCGGTGTCTTTGACGGTTTACAGTTTTCCATATTAAAACGTTTTAGAAGATTCCTCAGATATGCAGTTTGACTGAGATACATTCCATCTTCTTTTTTCTCAATCTTAATTCCGAGAAAGAAGTTAAGCTTCCCTAAATCTGCCATAGAGAATTCTTTTATCAATGCTATTTTAATCTTTTCTAATACGATTTTATCGTTTCCTGTAATGATCATGTCGTCAACATACACAAGGAGATATATCTTTGTACTTTTCTTTTTATAGATATATAGACATTTGTCAAATTCTGAACGCTTCATATCCAGAATTTTAACAAACGTGTCAAATTTTTCATTCCAGACACGACGTGCTTGTTTAAGTCCGTGTATCGTTTTCTTGAGTTTAAATGCAAGACCTGGTTTTCCCATGAAACCTTCTGATGTCTTCATATATATTTCTTTCTCTAGATCTCCATGAAGAAAGGCGCTCTTCACGTCCATTTGTATTGCAAATAAATCTTCCTTGTTGATAATCAAAAGAAGTATTCTTACTGTTGTAAGTCGAGCGACGGGCGCATACGTCTCATTGTAGTCAAACCCCTTCTTCTGAGAACAACCTCTGATTACTACTCTGGCCTTGTGTCTTTCAATATCTCCTGCTTCATTTCTCTTGACCTTAAATAGCCATTTGCTATCTATAGCCCTTTTTCCTTCTGGAAGTTCCGTTAATATCCAGGTTTTATTCTTCTCGAGAGCCTCGATTTCTTCTTTTACAGCTTGGTACCAATCTTCCTTGTCGGCTCTTCCACTGATGTCATCAAAACTTTCAGGTACATCCTCGATATAAGCTTCTGCATTCAAGGGCAAAACCGTGAAATCTTCCAAGTATTTAGGTTTGTTAGTTGTTCGAGTGCTACGACGAAGTTTAAAAGGGCTCTTTTCCATTTCTTCCGCGTTGCTTATTCCATCGGAATCAGATGTTTCCACGTCATCTTGGACCTCAAACAGTTTGTCAATATCTCCTCCTGAATTCAGAATTTCCTTTGAGTCATTGTCCTTGTCTTCTTCTTCAGAATCTGATGTGGGATCTACGTAATTCTCGTCGAATGAGAATTTGGACTCATCAAAGATGATATCTTTCCCTAAAAAACTCTTCCTTTCTACAGGACACCAGAGACGATAGCCATTGGAGCAATACCCAAGCATAAAACACCTTTTCGATTGTGAATCGAATTTCCCAGGATTTATATTTTTCAAAAGATGCAAGTAGGCTATGCATCCAAATACCTTAAGCTTTCCTAAATTTGATCTCTGTCCATACCACATCTCAGCTGGTACTTTGTCTTGCAATGCTCTAGTAGGACTTCGATTTATCAAATACACCGCTGTTAAAACAGCTTCTGACCAAAAAATTTTGCTCCGTTTCGAGTTTAGAATCATACACCTGGCCTTTTCTATAATCGTCCTGTTCATTCTTTCCGCCACTCCATTTTGTTGAGGTGTATACCGGATCGTGAACTCAAATTGTATTCCTCGTGCTTCGAAATAATCTTTCATTTCATTCGAGATATATTCTCGACTGTTGTCACAACGAAAACGACTTAATTTGACGTTAAAATGGGCGGTGGCCATTGCCTCGTACATCTTAAAACAACGAAAGACTTCTGACTTTACAGACCAAGTATACGCAACTGTGAAATGCATATAAGCATCTATAAATGTCAGTACGTACCTTTTCCCGTCATACGATTCCACATTGACTGGACCAAAAAGATCACTATGTACTCGTTGCAAAGGTCGTTTGATTCGAGTTCTCTCTTGATCGTGTGGCTGGCGAGTCTGTTTTCCCTCAACACAACTTTGACAGATGTTTGTAACCGATTCCTTCGAGTTGAGTTTAATTCCGTCAACCATATTCTTGAGTTTCTTTAATCCATTATTGCTTATGTGACCCAGGCGTTAGTACCACAACTCTGCATTTCCAATCGATGAACAAACATTTCCCTTTTCTTCTCCTGTCAATAAATCCAGTTCATATAGTTTAAATTTCCGATCAGCAACAGCAACAATTTTATTTCCCTTGAAAATAGAACCTTTTCCATTTTCAAACTCTATCTTGTAGCCATTCATATCAAGTTTCCGAATAGACAGCAAATTAAATTCCAAATCCGGTACCAAAAGAATATTTTTAATAGTTACTGAATTTTCGCTATTTTCAACAGCGAAATTGATATCGCCAGTTTTCTAGATATAAGAATTTGTCGGTTCCAATTTTTCCTTTTTCTTGCACTATCTTCAGTGTTGTATTATTCAGCGACACAAGGAAAGGCAAAATCTTCATTGTTGCGATCCGATGCTAAATCCTCAGCTAGGTTTGCTGATTTCGAATTTCTTGAACTGCGATCTTCTTTATTACTGGATTCCTTCCACATACATTCCGATCGTTTGTGACCACTTTTCCCACACTTTTAACAAGTGTACTTGAACGACCTTCCATATCCTGCCGAAGTCTTATTCCGACTTTCGAATTTTTTTTAATTTCCACGATTTGAAGGTGCCGCAAATGCAGTAGATGACTGCATTGCACTTTCCGAACTATTTGGGTTTTCTTTTCGCTTCGATTCTTCGTCTAATAAGCTATTTTTAACGAACGCTAGTGTAAGTCTTTCCGAGGACAACGTTTCCAGGGCCGTAACTACAACTTCGTATTCCGCTGGCATCGTCAAAAGGAGATGACACACCACATCTGTTTCTTCCATTGTAGCACCTGTCGACCGAAGTTCCCGCACTAATTTATCGAACTTTAGAAAATGCGATTCCAGCGATTTCGTCGATAAATACTTCATAGTTAATAACTTTTTCCGAATCAACAATTGACTCGCAATACACTTCCGTTAAAACGTGCTCGGCAAAACATTCCAAATCTCAAACGCCGTTTGCTTTTCCTTGACGTACTCCAGGTGGAAGTCCGCATTGCGTTGTATTATTTGAGATTTGCACTTCCGATCTTTCTTCTGGAGATTCACAAGTATATTTTGTTTTTCAGCTCTTACCTCGGGCGTATCCGTTTCTTCAATAACAACCATGTTCGCAACACTTTCCTGCACATAACTGAGCAATTCCCACTCATCCAGCAGCGTTTCCATACGAAACTTCCAGTTATTAAAGTTTGTGCCATCGAAAAGAGGAATTTTGTACTTATCTTCCTCCGCCATTTTTCACTAGCTTTTTCTCACGTACGACACTCGAGATGAAAAAAAAAACGATCGAATCCGAAAAACGTTCACAATGCACTACTCTGGGCCCATAACCTGTTAAAATGTCCAGACCAGCGACGGTGAGTTTTGCTGAACACTCATGAAAAACACAAACTTGTTATATTTAACTTTAAACAAACGTTTTTATTTAACTTTACTTAGGCAATCTCCAACATGCTTCTGTACAGACTTAGCGTAAACCCAAACTCAACCTGTAAACCTGAAAAGCACGACATGAGCACCATCTATCTTCCATGTCGATAAAGTAGAACACCTTGTTAAATTGTACCATTTTTAACATAAACTGTCTGATCTAAATATTTCCTTATAACTTGGTATTTCTACAATATCATTTTATCTTAATCTTGTCAGCAAATATTAAAATATCTCCTTTTTGATACCATTGATCATTTACTATTTTCCTGGCATGTTTTTTAAATGATCTAGTATTTAAGAAAATTATGCTTTTACCTTTAAAACTTGTTAAATTATTGAATGATAAATTTAGTTGATGATGACTTTTTAATCTGCATAATTCAATAGTACTAGAATCAGCAATACTTTTTCCTACTGGAGGTTTAAAGTCACCAATTATATAAAGCCCTGCTAATTCTATTGTACAGCTAAGTGCAACATATAACATTGACTTTGTTATTCTTATATTTTTTCTAAAATCTAAACATACACAGTCGTAAGTTTGGCCTTGACTTTTATGGATAATTCAAAGTCTTTAGAATTAATATCACTTTCTTCAGATCGTTATGGCAAATACAATATTATTTGTTCTCTATAATAATTATAAGAATTTTGTTTCTGATTATACTTTCTAAATTTAATGATCATTGGCCTATTGCGTTGACTTTTATCATCCTCTTTTTCATTATTCTCGTCATTTTCATCACTTTCATTTTTCTTTTTAATTTGTTTAGAAAAGGTTACAAAATCTGCTAAACATACGTTCTGTTTTGAAGCTGGTCGTTTATCATACTTTGTTATACAATCATCCTTTAAAATATCTTCTGAATTTGATTTTAATGATTTTAATTACACTAACGAAAGAACGTGATATGCAGCTTCTTGTGCTGACATCAAATTACCATTTAAAAAAGCGTTGGAATATTTCCTCAATTTTTCTTTAATTCCAGCGTTCCCATTGTTCACATCTTGAACCGTCTGACGTAATAATTTTGACAAACCGCTATCTACTTTACTTACGTTATTAACAGTATATGATGCGCAACTGTACGGGTTTAGAATGAACTGAATGTCCATATTTGCTTCAAATAAATGTATAATTTCTTGATTATAACAATTCATCGCTACTTTTGTACTCTTTCTCTATAAAAAGATTCTACTTCTTTTTATTGATGATCGAATTGCTAATATGTACTTGTCTTCTGTTAAATTTAATCGCGATAAAATATCTTCAATTTCTACTAAATATTTTGACTTTTTTAAGAAATAATTCATTTATTTTTTTATTTTTTTCTAATTTTTTGTTTGCAATTGTTACTGTTTCGTCATTTACATCTTTTAAAGGTTCTAAAATCATTGTTTTAGGCTTAACTGGAAGCGAATAATCGAATCTACATTTCATTTGATTCTTTTTATCCTTATTACACGTGTGAGTATGCTTGTGCCTCTGCACAGCCATGAAAGGATTATCATCAATATATTCACATGTGATAAATTTATCAATAAATTCAATGCATTTTTCTCTTTTTTTAAAATCATTGTTATCAAAATCTGGGGCATTTCCAAGCCAAAAAAAAAACAGTGTGCATGAGGAGAACCTCTAAATTGAAATTCAATTCTAAAGTAATGATCTATAACAGAATACTCTTGAAATGGACCACTTTTTCTTTTTAAATAATTTAAAATTGCTCTGAATTTATTATCGAATATAATACACATGTAACTGGATCTTGCTTGATAAAATCAGTTTTCGTATTATCATCGAGATTTAATGCTTCTTCTAAGCTAATTATTTTGTTATCAAGAACGTATGCTAACATTTGCATTAATTCTGGCCACCATCTTTCTGCAGCTGATAATGAAAAAAAGAGGGTTGGTTTTCCAATTTGTCGCACCATAGCTAATATTTTCTTTTTCTCACCTTCTAAATATGCAGGCGATAATCTAATTTGTTTTAATACTTCATATCCTACATCATGTCTAATTGCGTCATCAATAAATCCTTTACTAAGAACTTTTTCTGCAGTTAAATTTTTTGTTGTTTTCAGTTGTCGCAAATATACATTTACTTGAGCAGATAAATTACTGCACATTTTTTTTATTTGCTAAGTATAAAAGATATTTAATTTCTCATGCTCTTCTGTCACTTCGTCTAACTTCTGATTTCATTCGCGCAATGTCTGATACATCTGTTGCAAGATCATATCCTCCAAAAATTCTAGGATGACATAATGCGCCTAAATGAGGTGTTGTCCAAGGAACTGGTTTATTTTCTTGTCCTGGTGCTGTAATTTTAGCAACATTAGCAGATTCTGCATTCCAATCTAAAAGTAAAACTTCATTGGCAATTTCTTCTTCAATATTAAATTTAACTTTTTTCGTTATATATTTTATACTAGTATATGCCAAAAACATTTAACTTCATTTTTGTAATAAAAAAACACGATAAAGCGGTTCAGATTTTAAAGAAACATAAATATTTGCTTCTTTGCCATGTGTTTTAAAGAAAGTCGGCCCTATAGGTAACAAAAATCCCAGTAAAGTCTCACAAAAGACAGAGCCGGTGTGATACTTTACTGGGATTTTTGTAAAATATACCATCTGTAAAGTTAGCCGCGGGGATTAGTTATTAGGTTCAAGGCATAGAGATAGATATTCGGGTGTTCGAATACCGGACTAACAGTCGCAGATTTTTCGGATTTTTCATAGCAAAAAAAGCTGTACAGGGTCCAATACTGGTTCTTCTCGAGGATCCCGCAAATTATTATTTTTTAAACATATATTTTTTAAAATATCTAGGATCCTGTAAAGATTCCTAGATAGGAAACTATGTAGGAATAACTACCTGAAGGAAACTGCACAGGAACCTTTAGGGATTCCTATACAAGAAACTATATATGAATAATTTCCATTTATTAAACTTCGCAGGATCCTACATAGGATCCTTGTCTCATTCCTTGAGGGAGGCACATATCAGAAACTATATGGGAACTCTCATAGGAATATGTGCAGGTTATTCCTTTAAAAATTCCTATAATAGGATCCTATGAAGGAAACCATATAGGAATTTTCAGTAGGGATATACA
>UCOH01011429.1:0-12082 GCA_900474275.1 Synergus japonicus | reverse complement strand
CTTCTTGAATCTTTACTAAAATGTAAAGCCGATGCACCAGAAGATTGGCCAACGTATCCTATAGAAGTGAAGGGTCAAGCCGGTATGCCATAATTATAGTATAATAATTAAATTTCAGATTATTTTTGAAAAAGTAAATTTTCAAATCAATTGATATTTAGAAGTTACTCAAAGCCCAAGCATTTCTTATGAAAAAAATACATTTTTGTAAAGGACCCCGCACCAAATGTACAGAAAAAAGCCTTATGTCAGAAAATTCTAAAAAAATGTTTTTCTTGTATTTTCGAACCTGCAAACTAACAATTAGAAAGAAAAATGTCAGAAAGATGGACAGTTTTTAGACAAACACTTGTCAAAATTCCATTTTTTACATGTAAAATACATGTAAAATACATGACATAAGGCTTTTTCCTGTACATTTGGTGCGGGGTCCTTTGGAAATCTAAAAAAAACGTGTAAGCAAGAAATTAAAAAAAAAATGTTTGCAATCTATTTTTGGGCCACCCTAATGATAATGGTTCGACATTATATGACTTTTATTCGAAACTTTTGTTTTGAGAGGCAAAAGAGAGCTGTTCGAAACAAATCACCCGAGCCAAAGGAAGATCATGATGGCTCAGGTCCAGAGAAACCGATTTCTGATGATGAGATTGAAGGACAAACCTAGTACTTTGTACAAATATATATGGATACTTAAACGGACTTAAATACTTAAATAATTACTTAAATAATATCGTTTGCTACTATGTAGTATTAAAATCATTTATTGAAATCGTTATTTTGTGAAAAATAAGTTTATTTTTAAAAAACATCGTTGTTATAACGATTAAACTTAAACAGACTCTTACTTATACTTAAATAATATATCGTTTGCTACTATGCAGTATTAAAAATTATTTATAGAAATCGTTATTGTGAAAAATAAGTTTATTTTAATAAAACATCGTATAAAGATTATAAGAAAACATTAATTTTTATATTTATTGTACTATAACTTTTAAAAAAATTCAGGGATTTGATAGATAAAAAATATGGCCCTGAAAAGGGCCTTTATTTTTTAAAAGGCACGAAAAAGGTTACCTGATAGGAACCCTGTAAAGTAGCCTGATACGGCCCTTTTTACATTGTGCGTTACAGAACACTATATGGGCCTGATAGGATTGACGGATCCGGACCTTAAGTATAATAAGGCAACCTTTTCAGGGCCTGCTAGTGCCCGGATTTGAATTTCCACACGGGTAGCTATAAATTCGAGATAATAAAATGAATGTAATGAGTGATTTGGATACAGAATGAAAAATTTGGATTGATGGGAAGGAATATTGTAAAATTGGTTCTCCCATGTGGCTGAAATACATTTTTAATTACTTTTTAGTACCTTGAGAGAAACAATTTATAAAGGCTGGCAAATAATTTGCAGTCCTGAATCTATTTTATATTTGGTCGCGTGAGAAATGCGGAAGGGATTGATTTGCATCCTTATGAGTTTAAGGTGATTAAATAGAAATGAAATTGAGGATTGTTGTGCTAGGGAGAATTAAGCGGTGTGACTTTTTTTAAAAGATGATTTTATTGTTGGATGTGGTGCGAAAGCTAAAGAGTATTTTAAAATATTGAACCATAACAGTTGTTTGGAAAAGGTTGCATTCACTTTAGATGCTCAAAAACTATATCTTAGTTATAAATTTCAAAATAATTTTCAATATAAATCGCAATATAAAAATTTTTATTAATGTAAGCATTATATCCTTAAGGAGCTACTTTGTAAGCTAGAAAAGGTAAGTTTATTTAATTAAGTGATTAGAATTAGTTTTAAGCCAATTTTTATATTAGTTACGAGTTTTATTAGTAAAATAATTATTAGTAAAAAGCACTTAAACTTAGATTAGATGGATAAATGTTAGTATGTAACGGTCTGTGTATTATTTACAACACTAGTTTACTCTAAGATAGTTCTTTACTCCCACTACTTTGGTTGAGACCCGATAAGGGCCTATAGGGTCACCCTGTAGGTAGCGTTAGATTAGTGTTACGATGCGTCTTAGTTACGACAGACCCTTCGTGCCTCCTAAATCTTTGTAAACCCTTAAAGTGAATAAACAATAATAATCTAACTATACGTATTTTAATTATTATTGTTGTTAAATAAGCAACTATTAAAAGTACCCGTGACATTTTTGGCAGTCCTGCCAGGATCCGTTGAAACGATTTTACGAAATCAAAACTCGACGGATTCTCGAAAAAAAAGAAACTGGTGTGATAAGTGATAAGTGCGAATTTCTGTCGGAATCTACAAATTTAGCCCCCATTGCGAAGAGGAGAACCTTCATGTCGAGTATCCGCAATATCCGGAAGAAGACTACAATCAGTCCTCATTCGAGCAGACGGATTACGAGATATCAGATTATTGGTCGACTCAGGATCTTCTATAAATCTGCTGAAGACACAACACGTTCCCAAATGCGTGAAGTGTAAAATAGGCAGAATATTTCTTCTTAGTTGTACGTGAGAAAAATCAGGAATTGAGGATGACAATTTGTCTACTCGAAGACCCTTCTTAATGTTTTTATTACGAGCGGCCGAAAAGGTTTTTTTTATAGTTTTTATGATAGGCCATCTGGAGAAGTGCATCAGAGATGACAGGATCTGTATGACACATGTACCCTGAGAAAACCCTGGTAAAACCCGGCAATTAAAAGGGTCCAGATAGGTGGATAACTGCGTGCCTCCGAGCCGATGAGTTAGAGTAAATGCAAGCGTTTAGTTAGTCTCATGATTGACCTGACCGTTTGAGGATCAATCTCTACGTTCTCTGTACTTTCCCTCTTTGTATTTTCACTTAAATATATTCTCATAGTTTTAAAGCAGTTTCACTATTATTATTTCCCGAATTCTTACCTACCCTTGGCACACGAAAAAACATCTGGCGACCGTGACAGGACAACGGGAATCTTCAGTGTTTTTTTAGTGAAATTGTGAATCATTAAGTGAAACAATGGATAAAGTTAAGAGGCAAAGGAGAGCACAGCGTACCGCGTTTACTGTGGCTTTAAACGCTTTTAAGGAGGCTCACGAAAATAAGGTGTCCCAGCGAGAAGTGACTATTTTGTTCAAGGTAGTAGAAGATAAGATGAATGACCTGGACATTATAACAAAAAGTGTGTTAGATCTTATGCTCGAGGACCCTACCGTTTCTGTTGCAGTGATAGATCAGGAATTCAGTGACGCAGTTGCCTATAAGAAAAGATTTATAGATGCTAAATTAGAAATGGATGCTCTCACGGCAACGCGAGTTGATCCGCCAGTACAGGTGGATAGACCACAAGTTCTTAATGAAAATATTAAAGATATTAAACTGCCAAAAATCGAATTGAAAATATTTAATGGTGAGATACGCGAGTGGTTACCGTTTTGGAACGTGTTTCAGAAAATCCATAATAGGATCGAGATCGCGAAGGAAAATAAGTTCCAATATTTGTTACAAGCCATGGCTCCAGGATCACGTGCTGAAAAGTTAGTTTCGAGTTATCCGCCGACAGCCGAAAATTATGATAAAGTGATTTCGTCTTTGAAAGATCGGTTCGGGCGTGATGAGTTACAGATTGAAGTGATTGTGAGAGAATTACTACAGCTTGTTTTACAAAACGCTGTCACACCTGAAAAGGGTATTGACGTTTCAACGCTTTACGATAAAATCTCTGGACATTTAAGATCACTCGAAACACTTGAAGTCACTACCGATAAATTCGCGGCAATGCTATTCCCTTTGGTAGAATCATCGCTACCGGAAGAACTACTGCGCATTTGGCAAAGAAGCACAGTAGATTCAGCTTTGGACAGAGAAAATGATGAAGCAGCGAGTTCTGATCACAAAGATGTTCCCAGCCCCACCGGACTTTTAACGACAAAGAATAAGACCGTTTATTGCTTATTCTGTGAGAAAAATGATCACGACAGTGTTAAATGTGAACAAGCAAAGAAAATGAGTTTAGCGTCAAGACAAGATGCTGTGAAGAGAAAATTTGCTTGTTTTAACTGTCTCAATATCGGTCACAAGTATAAAAATTGTCGCGTAAAACTTAGATGTCCATGGTTTTCGCGCCGTCATGTGATGTTAATGTGTCCCATTCTTTTAAAGGAAGGAGAGAGAAGTCATGAGGAAAATGTCGAGAAGACAGTGACTCAATTTGGCAAGAGTAACACAGATAATCTTCGACGTGATCCAGAAGTTTTTTTACAAACACTACGTGTAAAATTGTTTAATGGACAAGAGGAGATAATTATTCGTGCTGTCATTGACACGGGTTCGCAAAAATCTTATATAACGGAGGAAGCCGTGGCTCGCGTCAAGTACATGCCTATTAGTGAACAACTTCTGTCACACTCCCTTTTCGGTGGACAAAAAACGGGAACAGTGAAACATAAAAAATACTAAGTGTTTCTTAAAAGTTTAGACGATAAATGTCAGTGTGATTTTTCTGAGGCACCTTCAGAGTCAATGTCCGAATAAAACCACTCAGGGGTTTCAGCAAGGATCTTACGCGAGTCGTCCTCCACAGCGAGTGAATACGGTAGAAAGTCAGGAAACGACGGAGGCCGACGTCAAGAAGCACCGCGAAGAGGAGAACCTTCATGTCGAGTATCCGCAATATCCGGAAGAAGACTACAATCAGTCCTCATTCGAGCAGACGGATTACGAGATATCAGATTATTGGTCGACTCAGGATCTTCTATAAATCTGCTGAAGACACAACACGTTCCCAAATGCGTGAAGAAAATCGGCAAAGTTAAGACATTCTTTCTGGGACGTGATCCACATGAGTCTAACTACGAGGTAGTAATTCACTATTTAGGAACACCACATACTTTCCACATAGTTCTGGAAGATTTTCCCATACCGGAAGATGGCATAATGGGATTACCCTTTTTACATCAGTGTTCCGGTCGAAACTTCAACACTTATTTCAATTTATATAGAAGCATAAAATATAGTCGTTAAGGTTTCTAAAGCTGTAAACAGAATATTTCATTTATTTTGGAAATCTTCCTAAATCCTAAGAAGACCCTTACTTTTGAAAATGATGGGTCTATGCTATAAAGTTTAAAACGGTTTAGTGCCACTGTACTATCTTTTTTCTTAACCTTTACATAAAACATCTGGATCTCAAAAATAACTGCAATTCAAATTGTCAAGCCTATTGCCAAATCCACTTTATAAGTTTACAACAGTCCCAGCTTAGGATGAGTCTTGACCTGCGCATCCTTATCTATTGTAAAACTCAAACGACGCTAACCTTCAGACCATGTGACCAGTTTAATAAGCATCACTCTTCAATTCTGGGTTTCTTCTTAAGTTTGCACTATTTATACAAGGCGTGTTCTAACACCCCACTACTAGCCAAGTTTATGTACTTCGAAAACCCTCTCCACTTTAAATTTGAGAATCCTAGAGCTGTCCATCATCATCCCTATTTTTCTAAATCAGTTATACTTGAGTCCTCGACCGATACATTCCGAGCCTTAGTATACTCTAATAATTCTCCATATAGTTGCAATATCTGTTTAGTCTACATTTTGTGTAATACTTCTGATTAATTGTTTGTCAATAAATCTAAGTTTAAAGATTAATCTGAGTGTTCACCAATTAATTTCCATCTACAAGGGAAATATAAACAATTTCAATAAACAATCAGTATAGGTACAATTGCACCAATAATGCCCTGTATTTGAACAACACGAAGCATGAACTGATAGATGACGGTATAATTATACCGCCAAACACCGTGCAGTTAGTTAAATTTCAGGTCCAATCAAATAACGAAAACGCGGTTCTAATAAACAACAAGTATTTACTGGACTCTATTTACAGGATAACAGATCAGAATATAAAAATACCCTTATCAAACCCTACCTCTGAATATAAAGCATACCAGACCCACGAATTCGACATTAGGCCAATCAAACTTGAATTTCAGGAAGGTCCCGTGCATAACGGAACAAGAACTCTTCGATAGAACCCACAAGGTATTAAATTGTTCCCGTTTGGATCACCTGGAAAGTGAAGTGAAGGAATCCATTGACAAAATAATATTCGGATACCACGACATATATTGCTTAGAAGGAGATTAGTTGCCTTGAAATGGGTCTGCTTCACATAAAATTGTACTTAGGGAGGATAAAATTATAAACATTAAGAGTTATAGACCACCAGAGTGCCACAAGAAGGAGATCCACGTGCAGACTAAGGATCAACTCGCCAAGGGCATTATAAAAGACTCCGACTCATCCTTCAATTCGCCTATATGGGTGGTACCAAAGAAAGTCGATGCATCAGGTAAAAAAATATAGCGTATAGTCATTGATTTTAGAAAACTCAATGAATGTACGGACCAGGATGCATATCCCCTACCGGTGATTGAAGATATCTTGGACCAGCTGGGGAGAGCCAAGTTCTTCTCAGCATTTGACCTTAGTTCAGGATTCCATCAGATCCCTATGGATCCTGATTCCAGGAAGTACCAGATGTATAAGCTTAAATCCGCTGTTTGCTCACAGATAGCGGTAGTGAACATATTTAGCTACAATAGAAACGTCATGCTTTTTTTTGTGTGAGTTCGACACCTGTCTATATAAATCAGTGAACATAGTCAGTTTTTTTATACAACAACATAAATTTTTCCTTGAGTAATCATGTGGGATCCGATATTAGATCATACGCTACTGTGGTCGCTTAATTCCGACAATGTTCGTTAGTTGTTCGGGAAGATTTGCCTACAGTCGTTCGGGGATATTCGTGATCTCTCGGAAGACGTCGCGTGACGTCAGCGCCGCTAGAGGAGACGAGAGCGAATATGGCGATTAAGACAATAGAGACGAAAAGCCGTGATTGCAAAAGTTGTATCTGTTAAATGTTAAAATAAAGTTATTTGTTCTCTGCTATTCACATCTCTCATTTCATCACTAATAGGAATTATTAACCCTTTTCTATAAATTTTGGGGGCTCGTCCGGGATGAGAGAGTCCCTGAAAGCAGAGGAAAATCTGTGAAAAGTGAAAGACGAAAAGAAAGACGACAAGACGAAGCGCGTCAGAGAAAAGCAAAGGCGGTAAGACGGAACCGCGTGTGGCTCTTTGTACGTTTAAAGGACGAATTTTATTTTAACGATGAGTGTTTCGGCGAGTGAGGCGTTTAACCTCACGGTTACACAGCTGAAAAACGTTTTAAAGAAGAATGGACTCAGTCTATCTGGAAATAAAGCCGAGCTGATAGAAAGACTCCTCAGTGCCAACCCAGGTGGAGAATGGATTGCAGATTTAAACAATTCAAACGACGAACAAGACGAGATGACGAATAAAGACGAAGAATAACAAACGAGTGTAACCTGTACAAACGCGAGAAAGAATTGGCCGAGCGAGAACTCGCCATAATGCGTCGTGAGCTTGAATTGCTACGCGGAGTACAGAATGTCGAATGTAGTGGTCATGTAAATGACGCAAAAGCTTTAGACGAACAAGACCCAGTGCCAGCAGTACCTAAGACGACAAAAGTGAACATAACGATGCTAGCCGAGCTTCTCAGTGTTTTTTCTAGTAAAGCCGAGACCTACGAAACATGGGAAAGACAGGTTATGTTCCTGAAAGAAGCATATAAACTTGATGACCCGACGCTGAAAATTCTTATCGGAACGCGACTCAAAGGTAAAGCGATGGAGTGGTTTCATTCCAAGCCAGAGCACATCAGATTGGACCCTGCGAGTTTCTTGAAAGAATTAAAGAAGATGTTTCATCATAGGCCGAATAAAATTGCAATGCGAAGAAAGTTCGAGGAGCGAACTTGGAAGAAGAATGAGACATTTCATGACTACGTGCATGAAAAGGCGATTCTAGCAAACCACCTCAATATGGACGACGACAAGATAGTAGGTTACATCGTTGACGGGATTCCTGATGTTCAGCTACGTGATGTAGCGCGACTACAAGGATTTAATTCGATGGAATCGCTGCTGCAAGCATTTGAAGAAATATCGTCATCCGACAGGACTGGTGCATCGGATTCGAACTTCAAGCAAGACGACAAAGCGAGCGGAGGTAAGCGTAGAAGCGAAAAGACGGTAAGCAGTAGGAGCGAAACAGGTGAGCAAAGTGCGTTTGACGAAAGAGGTGCGTCGAGTGAAATAAAAATGTCTAACGTTAAGAGTGTTTGACAGAGTGAATCATTTTACTAATTCAACGGAACCTTGAATTTTCTAGCCTGTAATTCTCTTCCTAAATACTGTACATCTACCGGGAAATCTTTTTCTTGCAGCCTTCTAAATCTTATATTTTCATGGTCACATTTTGATGGTCTGTACACCTTTAAGCAATAAACTTAGCATCTTTCGACTACTAGTTAAGGAACCTTTAAGACTGGTCAATCGGCTAATCGGCACGTCCAAGCCATAAGATAATCCTCCCGCAATAAACTTGACTACCTCTCCCTTTTGGCAACGTTGGAATCTAGCATTTAAGTCTCAGCACTACTTCTTGGATACTAATTCGTGAGTCTAAAACCACCCTTGACCAGAGTTTTTTTTTTTTGAATAAACAATTTTTATATGAATGATACAATTTTAATATAGCACCTTTACCCGTGCAAACACTTTCCTATAATCATGTCTAGTTTTGTGCCAGAAAAGGAGCATTTGCGGGAAGCTCTGCTTTTTTGCTTCAATTTGAAGAAATCGGCTGCCGAATCACATCGAATGCTTGTGGAGGCCTATGGTGACAGTGATTTATCGGAAACAACTTGCAAAGACTGGTTTCGTCGGTTCAAAGACGGTCATTTTGACTTGAGTGACAAGAAGCGTGAAAATCGGCCCAAAAAAGTTGAGAACCACGAATTACAGGCTCTTTTGGATGAGGACGATATACAAACACAAAAAATGCTTACCGAACAGTTAGGTGTTACTCAACCGGGCATTTTCATGCGTTTACATGCCATGGGAAAGATCCAAAAAATGGGAAAGACATGAGAAGCTGATTTTTCTTCAGGACAACGCCCCATCGCACACGTCAAAAATGGTCCAAAACTACTTGAAAACACTCAACTGGGAGGTGCTACCTCATCCCGCTTATTCACCAGACCTGACCCCTTCTGATTACCACCTGTTTTCGTCGATGGGTCACGCGCTCGCTGAACAACACTTCGATTCGTACGAAGACGTCAGAAAATGGCTTGAGGAGTGGTTTGCATCGAAAGATAAAGACTTTTTTTGGCGTGGTATACACAAATTACCCGAGAAAAATGTATAGCAAGCGAGAGAAAATACTTTGAATAAAGTTTATTTTATTTTCTGCAAAAAAAATACTTTCTTTTGCCTAAAAAACAGCGGATTTAAGCTTATACACCTGGTATACAGCCTTCTCAACACCAGACGGACATTTTGAGTTTCAACGTATGCCCTTTGGACTGAAAAACGCGCCAGTAACGTTCCAAAGGATGATAGATAATGCCTTACGAGGATTGATGGGAAAAATATGTTTCGCATATTTGGACGACATCAAATTTGGATGTATTTGGATCAACCCTAGAGGAACACAACCAGAACCTTGTCATCCTCCTTGAAAGACTGTGACAAATTGGGTTGAGACTTCAACCAGATAAGTGCGGGTACCTGAAACCGGAACTCGAGTATTTGGGACACATGATAACCCCGAATGGAGTAAAACCTAATCCGAATAAAATCAAGGCGGTTATGGAATTTAGACAGCCAAAAACACCAACTGACGTCAAAAGTTTTCTCGGGTTATCGGGATACTATAGAAAATTCATACAGAATTACAGCACTATTGTCAGGCCCTTAACAGAACTCACAATAGAAAAAAACCATTTTGATTGGACACCTCAGTGTCAGACTGCTTTCAATACACTCAAAACGGCACTGTGTTCCTCCCCAGTATTAAGATACTGGGTAAACGTGGTCTTCTAAGGTCTGTTAAAAAGATGTTTGGAGCCGATAACGCCGATTGGATGTTGCAAGAGAATAACGACCCGAAACATCGAAGCCGTCTCTGCAGCGCTTGGAAAGCGGAAAATGACATCACGACCTTGGACTAGCCATCACAGTCCCCAGATGCAAATCCAATTGAAAATGTCTGGAGTGTTTTGAAGAGGAAGCTTGCCGGAAAACGTGTGTTCACCCTGAAACAGCTGTCACAAAAAATCAGGAAGTTATGGCTAGATTTACCAACGAACTATGCCGAAAAATTAGTCGAAAGCATGCTAAGAAGGTGTCAGGCCATTCTGGACAACGATGGGGATTGGTAATATGTAATATGTATTAGGTAATTGCGTATTAGTATTTTGAACACCCTTTAATTAAAAAAAAAAAAGTTCAAAAATCTGCAATAGTTTTCGAAATATCGCGATCACGCTCTTGTTGAACAGACTAGTACCCAGACTACTCTAAAGAGTTCGGATGCATCCAAAGTGGGACTAGGAGCCGTGCTGTCTCAGGAGGGACATCCGTGTTATTACATTTCAAGGACATTAAACGCTCCTGAACTAAATTATAGCACAACTGAAAAAGAACTCCTAGCCATAGTGTGGACTGTGAGACGATTACGACAGTGTCGTTCATGGCAAGAAAATTTTTTTCACTATCGATCTTATCAGAGCCTTCCACCAAATTCCAGTGGCAGAAGAGAATATCCCGAAAACGGCTGTCACAACGCCATTCGGACTCTTCGAATATTTATATATGCCCTTTGATTTATGTAATGCCGCTCAAACATACCAAAGATTTATCGACGAAGTACTCAGGGGCCCTGATTTTATATATGTCTACATTGACAACATCTTGGTGGCATCATCTTCAACTGAAGAACACGAGCAGCACCTCCGTCAAGTTTTTGATCGCCTCAAAACTTACGGCGTTTTAATCAACCCTGCCTCAGTACCCGGTCGATCTTCACTGTACACACTTCAAAATTATTTAGTAAAAATAAAGTTCCAATAAATAAGTATCTATTTATTATTTCAACCTGCACGCAAGCTCCCACACGCTCTTTTTCTTTTAGTTCATGTATTTACTTAGATTTTGGTAGTTTTTGGGAGTTGAAGGTAGGATGTTTGGTGGTGCGATATTTAAAAAAAAATTGGGTAATTTTTTATCTTGTGGCGGGATGGGTTGAAGATTGTTGGTCCCTGTGAGGACTGTTTTGCAGGTGTTGGTCTAAAAATGATTCGTTGATTGACCCTTTATTTGTCTGATTAACGACGAAATGAATATTTGGTGTCGGTAGGAGAGTTTTGTAGGTCTATGTGTGGGTAGAGAGGTGTATTTACTTCTATGGTTTCGTTATCTAATTGACTGGCGCCCGGCTGTCTGGCGTTTGAAGGTTTATGGTTTGTTTGACCGTCTTTCGTTGTTTCTGGGTTAGATTCTATTTGGACTATAGTAGTCGTTGGTTCGCTTTTTCCTAGATGTAACAATAAATTGATTGCTGAATCCCATATCGCGCCTATTAGGTGTAATGACCATCCAAACATGTTATGCAGGGCATAACCGTAGATGAGTGTGTGGTGACCACCTGTTATAATTATTAATATTTTATGTTAATTTCATTAATAATTTTATCTCTAGATTAGATATCAAATTCTAGTAAATTCAAATATTATTTCTCTAAAATAACTTTCAAAATATTATCTCTTTTCGGAGTTCCGTTAGTTTCTCTTTTTAGATTAGTGTTGAAGGTTCAGCTAGCAATGCAATGCAGGTATGCATCCTGATTTTTATTGCACTTCCTTTTCCTTCAATAACCTCGCCACTAGCTTAGGTTCAGGTCAGTCAAATTAGTCTCCGTTCAGTCTTCACTGTATACACTGCGAAATTACCAGCTAAAATAAAGTATTGCCTAAACATTGTTTAAACTGTTAATCTATGTCTTTATTTAACCTGCACGCAAGCTCCCACAACTGGTGACCCCGACGTGATCTCGCGTAGTTTTTTATCAAGAATTCTCTGTGAAAAAGTGAGAAGTTTGTGTGCAAGTGCAGTGACGCTACCCTCAGTGAAACTCAGTGCTTGTGGTGACGCTAAACC